>ML789086.1:638154-714854 GCA_009831015.1 Picea engelmannii | reverse complement strand
AGGCCTGTGAACATTGCTATCTGAATCAAGTGCTATTTCTGTTCAAGTGCTATTTCTGTTGCTATTCCGTATATTATTTCTGTGTATTGTGAAGATTATGCTGGATATTTTACTGCTATTCTGTTATTTCTAGCATTTCGTTTATGTTCTGCATATTTTATATATCTGGTATCTTGCAATTCAATTGTCCATCCATCTGGACCCAAGCTTTTATCTTTCTAGAAACTATGGAGAGTTTCTTTAAGTTCCTCCATTCCTACTTCAACAAAAAGGTCTTTGTTTCCTTCCTCGTCAACAAATCTGGGGTAAAGTAGTGCCCGCCTTATAATCTCTGCAATATTAACTCATGGGTCAGACTTAAAGAGGGATTGGAAGTGATTTTTCCCCATATGGGCTAATCCTTCAAAGGAGGAAACCGTGGCTCCCGCTTGATCCTTTAATTTCCAAATGGTCTTTGCATATTTTCTTCCTTTCACAAAGACTTCGAAGAATTTGGTGTTTTCATCGCCTTTATTTAACCAAATAGCCCTGCTTTTAAGGTGCCATTCTGCTTCTTTTTCTTCAATCAATTTCCTATGACGCACTTCAAGGGATAGAAGGTCATTCTTGGCCTCCAAATAGGTGTAGACACCCTTTGCAGAATGAGAGAGGTGTTCAAGTCTATATTCAATTTGGCTTAATTCAAGTTCATCCCTAACATGTTTGGCATGTGCCCAAGGGATGACCAGTTGCTTGATTCGCTTTAGATTTGAAACAAAGTGGATGGCAGCCAAGGGTGTCTTGTTCTTGTTCATATGGAATCCAATTCTCCTTGACAATATTATGAAAATATGCATCTGCCATACATGATGAGTTGAATTTGAAAGGGTTGGAAGGCTTCCTAGGACCCCTTATCAGTTCGAGCCAAATTGGGGAGTGATCAGAAACACCGCCACAATCCATCCATTTCTTGAGCTGCAACGGGAGAGACAAAATAGATTCTGAGACCAAGAAGTGATCAAGACGTTTGGCAATCTGTGCATCCCTCGACCTCATGTTCCTCCATGTGGGAAGTAGTTTGGTTGGGGCGATGTTAATGAGCCCATGATCATTTAAAATATGGGTGGAGAAAGATGTTTGGTTTTCTGGGTGTACATTGGGGCCCCAAACTTCTGCTTCCCTCAAAGAAAAATTCAAGTCCCCCCTAAGAATGAGGTACGTTGATCTGAGAATTTATTTTTTTAGTAGAGAGGGCCAAAAGGGTGCTCGGTCATAATAAGGAGAATAAGAATTTAGAATCTTGAGTTCTTGCCCCAATCCTTCCATATGCAAATCTACTCCCAGATAAGAGTCAAGAGCCTACAAGTTTGTGACTTTGACCAGTCTAGTGTTCCATCCAGTCGCCAACCCTCCCGACTGGCCAAAGGAATTGGATCCAATGAAATTCCAAGATGGGATTAAAACCTCTAACATCTTAGTCACTAATGCCTCTTCCGCCATCATTTCTTGAAGTAGAATAATAGTAGGATGGTTCAACATGATCAACCTCTTTAGAGCGAGTTTTTTCTATGTAACACACCTGACCCCTAGATGATATTTTAAGGGGTGGGGCATCATTTTTTCGTTTTCCTTAACTATCTTGAATCCTAGATCCTGTATTTCTATCACGTCCTTCTCTTCCATCACTACCCAATCACTACCTTCATGCTCAAAACCGACCTGTGGGATGGACTTAATCTTCCTTTATAATATTAGCGGTAGAGGGATTCGATGCTTCAACGCTTCGACACTTTGGCACTTCAGTGTTTCATGCCTCTTCGCCATCTTTGCATGAGACCACCCAAAATCCTGAACTTTCGAAGTCCTGTAACCTTGCTACGTGACTCTAGCCTTCCGACCTTTTGGTCCTGTTATCGCACAGTTTGTAGCTACGTCAAAAAGCTAGAGGATAAAGGCCAAACTGGCGTAACAGGAACCTACCCCACCCAATGTCACCTCAATGGGGAGGTTCTTTCTATTTAGGGAGGTTAGCCCAGGGGAGACATCCCCGACAACCTGGGGTTTTGAAGAGGTCAAAGATAGAGGTCAAAGAAAAAGTTCCTCCTCACAGGTTACCACCAAGGTCAGATAGTCTGGCTAATCAGCCAATAAATGAAGTGTATGCCCAAATGAGATCACTTGCCCGGAACAAGACAATAACAAATAATATTTGCAGGCTATAATTCAGTGGGTTAGTACTTCATGTAACTATCTGACATCAATATATACGCAATGAAACAACAAATATTAATGAGATCAATGTTTTATCAATATAGCAATGGAAAAGTATTAATTCATCAATAACTATTAAGATGATGTGGTTAATAGTGTATTTAATCAATCATTCACTCAATAAATGATTTCAACCATCATCTAATTGCTTATCATCAAAATTTGTTGCATCAAGATGGAATAACCAAGTGTGACGTCATCCTAGTTAGGGTTAGATAGTTAGTTAGGGTTTCAAAATTTAAAGTTTTGAGAGTTGGTTTGAGCACTATCACTTCAACGTTGTGGTTCTAAGATCAGTGCCTAAGGGTAGATGGAGTCAATTAAGGATAGGACGCAAGGTTGAAGGGGTAGAAGGCTAAGGACAAGAGGGAAGGGTTCCAAAGTGCTGCAATGGCAAGGCCCTATAATCAAAACCCTAGGGGAAAGAGGCTCACTCTGGTGTTGCTTAAGCAAGGCCTCATGCTCTTTCCTCCTTCCTTAGGTCAAACTTGGCAAAACAGCTAGCAATAAAGATAAGTTAAAACAAGAGAGTGAGGTGAGGGAGAGTGTTGCAATGGCAAGGCTCTATCACCAAACCCTAGAAGATGGATGGCCCTAGGTGTAGATAACCTAGGCCTGGGGCGTCACCTCCTTCTTAACCTTTAAAATCACAGCTAGCACAAAGGGAAAAAGTGAAAAGAGTGTAGCAAAGGCTAGGCTTTTTCTTCCTTCTTCAATGGCTGAATATTTCTCTCCAAGGGGACATGAAACAAGGACCTACTTGTGTGCTTGTCACCTAGGGTTTTAAAATCAGCAAATTTATAAGCAAATGCAAGAATATAAACCTACAACCATTCAATTAAGAAGTTTTGCAAGAAAAACACTTACATATCATAATGAAAAGCATATGCCAACCCTATTTCTAAACCTTCCTTCAAGAGAAATGCCAAATATGCCAAGAAAATCCTTCCATCAACAAGTGTGCCTCACTTTAAAAGACCAAATACCCAAACTAGGGCACAAAAATCAGACCTCACAAGAGAGCGAGTTGTGTGTTATATTCAAATGAGTGAAAAACATCCTCAATATATAGTGTATCATGACCTATAATTAAAATTAGGTCATCAAAATAGCCGACAAGGCTACAAACCAAAATCATACTGTTTTTACATTAAATGCTAAGTAAAAGACCTAAATGAGAAAAAAGTGAGACATCAAGCCCCTTTGAGGGAGACGTTAGGCCCTTTTTGGGCTAGTCCAACATCCAGAAGTCAAACGTTATCCCTTCCTGGGCTCCGCCAAGCTGCCACACGTGCCAGCCATCCTGTCAAACTACCACATGCTCAAGGTGACATCAAGGCCTCATGGGTGGCGTCCTGGTCATCAAAGGGAAACACTCCATCTGAGAAGAGTCAACCCCCCTGGGCTGGGCTTAGCCAAAGTGTCCTGGATGGAACGCCCTTCTTCTTCTCATGTGCAAGATCTCAACCAATCACTGTCCTGTCTCCACCCCTAATGGGGTCCCAACAACCATCTGATGGGCTCTTCAACCCCATGGAGGTCTGAGCTAATCATCTCCCCATGTCTACCGGTCCAACTGGTACCTGTCCGTCGGGCATGGTCCTACACATCAAAAAATTCGCCCTCCATGGGCTCATTAGTCACAAGGATCATAGCAATTTCAATCACGTTTCATCATTAATTTTATCAAATACATGCATAAAACCCCTGATATATCAATCAATAGCTCAAAGACATTTCAATGACCTACAATACAAAGTTGAAGAAAAAGACAAAATACCCTATTGGGCCAGCATCCATAAGAAAAGGAAAGTCTCCAGAGGGTACCATCCAAGCCATGTAAAACGAGGTGATGTGGTCAAGGGATGTCCAGACATATGGGTAGAGTGAAAAACAGGGATGCATGATATTACCTGTGGGTGCCTTTGTAGAAGGCGAGCTATACCTGTCATGGATGCAATTCTTTCCAAGCCCTTTATTTCCTTTATTCTTTCTTTTCTTTATTGCTTTCCTTTTTTATTTTATTTCAAGGTCTAACTAGAGGACACTGCCTTGGCGTGGTGACCAGAGCTGACAGTGCTACCCACAAGCACTTTCAGAGAGATGATAAGGATGGCTCGTGATGAGACCCCCTTTTCCTTGTCCATGAAACCAAAGGTCACTGCCCTGGCGTGGTAACCAGATAATGGCAATGTCATGCTGTTAGGTACCCATGATCATAATAGGTTGGCTCATGATGAGACCCCCTATCCTCTTGGCTAGGTCTTGTTTTGTTATTTTTCTTAGGGTCCCTCTTATTTCTTGCTGAGAGGCCTTTTATTGCCTTCTCGGGGATCCCTAGGTGAGGCATCTCTAGGTTTTTTTTTAATGGATTTTATCTTTTACCAACTGCTTTTACCTTCTGGGCCTTTAGCCCCTTCTTCCCATGAGATAAGGTGCAACCCCACAAACAGATCATCCTAATGCTCGGACTAGGGGAATGGGACAGATGAGTGGGAGATAAGATGTAAAAGTGATGATATGATGGGAGCGGACGATGACTCTTCATAAATCCCCTTGGTGGCAAACCAAAACCTATGGGTACAGGCTTGCTAGGACACTCTGTTAATCCCCCCAACCATTGTCAAGTGGGTCAATCTAAGATCCAATAAGTTGTCAGAAATAAAAGGAGTAAGATGCATATATCTAAAGGTTATAATGATAAAAATGACACATACCATGACACTTGGACCAACTACCTCATGGAGCAAGAGTCTTCTCTGATACAAGTGCAAGCCGAAGGTGATGGATGTTGTTGCTGCTGACAAAACAAGTCTGATGAAAGAGAAGAAAGATGGGCCCTCCAAGGCCATGCTCAGGTCAATCTTGCTCTCGGTACTCCATGTCTAGGACCTGTGGGCCTTGAGACATGATCTCCTAGTTATCCCTAGAAATCAAGGATAAAATATGGCTCCAACTCGGGGACATGTGCTCACCGTAGAGCGCATGAGAACCTCAGCATCTATGGCATAACCTGTAGACCTACTCAAACTCAAAAAGGGCATCAATAACAAAGGTGGGGTGGTATTTCCACCCTGCAATATATATATGTATTTATAAGGCAATCATGAATGCAAATACAAAGTGAAATACTTACCTCCACTTACCTATCAGTTGGATGTTGGTGTAGTCAAATAACCAGTGAAGCCAATCCAACAGCGTCCCATGATACCTGCCTTTGTGCTTCATCATAAACCAAAATAGTGATAAATTAAGCACAAAAATGTCATGAGTTATAATGTATATCATATTATCGGAAGTCATAAAATCTAACTCATGGAGGTGGGTGGGAGGAATAAAATCCTGCCAAGTCCATCTCTGAGGAAAATACTCAATCCACTTCAAGAAAGGGTCATGAGAAGAGAAAGGTTTAGAAAAATGACCCCAATGGGCTACAAACTGGCTACCCAGGGCATCCTCATGCTCTGAAGTCAAGGAAGGGATTGACAAAGACCAAGCAGACGACTGGCAAACTACCAAGGGGAAATTGAAAAACTGGGATAACTTACTCAAACTCACAGTATCCAACCAAGCCTTGGAGTCTAGGGCTTTCCTAAGAGGAAACTCAACATAAAAAAGGTACTTCCCAACTACACCTTTAATGGAAAAACATGGTAAAGTAATAACATGTGGCTGGAGTGAAAATTCATGAGAAACCTTCTTTAGGCAAACAATGTCCTTACTTGTATCAAAATCTGAGCATAGTGGTGGTTGATAATCATCTTCACAAAATAAACCCAAATTCTCAGAGGAACAGTCATCAAAGTCTTCAAGGTATGACCAAAAATCATTAGGAGAACAAGGTACTGGGTCATCCTTGGATTTTTGGAGAGTACGGGTAAAAACCTCATTTCCTTGTTGCCACTGGTCAAAAGTAATCTGTTGTGACAATTTCAAGGGCAACGCCTGGAAATGACTCTCAGTGTCATAGATGGGATCCAATTCATAACCAAATACATCCCACCTATGTCTCCCAACATGTATGAACTCATCAATGTTATCAACAATGTCACTATCTGTGTCATAACATGCAGGGTTTGAGACATTTGAAAATTGATTCTGCTCCTCCTCATTTTCTTCATCATAATGTAAAGAATCATAAAAAACTAGGGCAGGAGGGTAACTTACCACTTCTTCTTGCGCAAGGGCTTCGACGACTTTGGTGTTTTCAGCATGCGTTATTGTTTCACCCTCATGAATTGCTTCTTTGTCTTTGATTGCATAGTAGGGACCATCCACTTCTTTCAAATCTTTCTTTTCTTCTTCATTTTCTGAATGAAGGAATGAGGTGTCATTGGAATCCTAAAGTGGAAAGCAACTAACCTCATCTTTACTTTGTTGTGCAGAAGAAATGGGTTCTTGGATGATCTTATCAGAGGGAGGAGAATCGGTGGATACTACATCATCTTGCTTAGGTTCTAGCTCCTTAGTCACATCCTCATTCTGCTGGTCAAAAACTTGTTCCCTTCTTTCTTGTGGATCTTCAGCAAAGGTTTCAAGGGAAACTAGTTTTATCAAGCTGAGAGTGTCCATGGAATTGGTTCTGGACAAGAAGAGATTCTTTTCGATTTGAATGGCCATGTTGTGAGCTTCTACAAGTGTTTTTGGATTCTTCTTATTTAGAAGGAAGCTCAAATTCCCTTGAAGTCCATTAGTATAGAGATAAATGAGGTATTTGTCTTTAGGACGATAGCTTTCAGGAATCTGGTAAAGCAACTTTTGGAACCAAGACCCGAAAACTTTGACAGTCACACCCTCTATTTGTTTTATGCATTCAAGATCTTTTAGGAATGATTGTATATCTTCCAATTTCATAGCCCACTTTGCAAGGAAGATTTCCTCAAAATGTTCCATAGATGTGATGCTGGAAATTGGAAGATTATCATACCATTTCTTAGCCCCTCCATGTAGAGAGGCAGAGAAGAGCTTCATCACCAAGTCTTTAGCTTCGTCATTGACAGGGCGGTAATGAAAGAATTCCCAAAATTTTCTCATGTGATAATCGAGACTTCTCCATCGATGCCAAATAATCTAGGGAGCCAAGTCTTATAAAAGAGAGGCATCTTTCTGGGATATCCTAGGATTTTACTTATGTCCAAAGGTTTGTAGTTCCCTGGATCCCATTGTGAATTCATAGTTGGCATTGTCATTAGTGGAGTCACCAGACAGTTTTCTTGAAACTATCAAAGATAAGGGAAAACACCCTAGTGGAGTCGCCAGGTAAGCTTGTAAGATAAGGCTCTGAGGCAAGGCTTGCCAAAAAGGTCTGTTGTCTTGAGGAGATTTGACTTAGTGTTCCCCAACAATGGCACCAAAATGTTATCGCACAGTTTGTAGCTAGGTCAAAAAGCTAGAGGATAAAGGCCAAACTGGCGTAACAGGAACCTACCCCACCCAATGTCACCTCAATGGGGAGGTTCTTTCTATTTAGGGAGGTTAGCCCAGGGGAGACGTCCCCGACAACCTGTGGTTTTGAAGAGGTCAAAGATAGAGGTCAAAGAAAAAGTTCCTCCTCACAGGTTACCACCAAGGTCAGATAGTCCGACTAATCAGCCAATAAATGAAGTGTATGCCCAAATGAGATCACCTACCCGGAACAAGACAATAAAAAAAGAATATATGCAGGCTATAATTCAGTGGGTTAGTACTTCATGTAACTATCTGACATCAATATATAAGCAATGAAACAACAAATATTAATGAGATCAACGTTTTATCAATATAGCAATGGAAAAGTATCAATTCATCAATAACTATTAAGATGATGTGGCTAATAGTGTATTTAATCAATCATTCACTCAATAAATGCTTTCAACCATCATCTAATTTCTTATCATCAAAATTTGCTGCGTCAAGATGGAATAACCAAGTGTGACATCAACCTAGTTAGGGTTAGCTAGTTAGTTAGGGTTTCAAAATTTAAAGTTTTGAGAGTTGGTTTGAGCACTATCACTTCAACGTTGTGGTTCTAAGATCAGTGCTTAAGGGTATATGGAGTCGATTAAGGAGAGGACGCAAGGTTGAAGGGGTTGAAGGATAAGGACAAGAGGGGAGGGTTCTAAAGTGTTGCAATGGCAGGGCCCTAGAATCAAAACCCTAGGGGAAAGAGGCTCACTCCGGTGTTGCTTAAGCAAGGCCTCGTGCTCTTTCCTCCTCCCTTAGGTCAAACTTGGCAAAATGACTAGAAATAAAGATAAGTTAAAACAAGAGAGTGAGGTGAGGGAGAGTGTTGCAATGGCAAGGCTCTATCACCAAACCCTAGAATATGGACAACCCTAGGTGTAGATAACCTAGGCCTAGGACGTCACCTCCTTCTTAACCTTTAAAATCACAGCTAGCACAAAGGGAAAAAGTGAAAAGAGTGTAGCAAAGGCTAGGCTTTTTCTTCCTTCTTCAATGGTTGAATATTTCTCTCTAAGGGGACATGAAACAAGGACCTACTTGTGTGCTTGTCACCTAGGGTCTTAAAATCAGCAAATTTATAAGCAAATGCAAGAATATAAACCTACAACCATTCAATTAAGAAGTTTTGCAAGAAAAACACTTACATATCATGATGAAAAGCATATGCAAACCCTATTTGTAAACCTTCCTTCAAGAGAAATGCCAAACATGCCAAGAAAATCCTTCCATCAACAAGTGTGCCTCACTTTAAAAGACCAACTACCCAAACTAGGGTGCAAAAATCAGACCTCACAAGAGAGTGAGTTGTGTGTTATGTTCAAATGAGGGAAAAACATCCTCAATATATAGTGTATCATGACCTATAATTAAAATTAGGTCATCAAAATAGCCGACAAGGATACAAACCAAAATCATAATGTTTTTACATTAAATGCTAAGTAAAGACCTAAATGAGCAAAAAGTGAGACGTTGAGCCCCTTTGAGGGAGACATTAGGCCCTTTTGGGGCTAGTCCAGCATCCAGAAGTCAAACGTTAGCCCTTCCTGGGATCCTCCAAGCTGCCACACGTGCCGGTCGTCCTGTCAAACTGCCACACGCTCAAGGTGACGTCAAGGCCTCCTGGGTGACGTTCTGGTCATCAAAGGGAAACTCTCCATCTGAGAAAGGTCAAGCCCCTGGGGCTGGGCTCAGCCAAAGTGTCATGGATGGAACGTCCTTCTTCTTCTCATGTACAAGAGATCAACCAATCATTGTCTTGTCTCTACCCCTGATGGGGTCTTAATAACTATCTGATGGGCTCTTCAGCCCCATGGAGGTCCGAGCTAATCATCTCCCCATGTGTACTGGTCCAACTGGTACCTGTCTGTCGGGCATGGTCCTGCACATCAAAAAATTTTCCCTCCATGGGCTCATTAGTCACAGGGATCATAGCAATGTCAATCATGTTTCATCATTAATTTTATCAAATACATGCATAAAACCCCTGATATATCAATCAATAGCTCAAATACATTTCAATGACCTACAATACAAAGATGAAGAAAAAGACAAAATACCCTATTGGGCCAGCATCCATAAGAAAAGGAAAGTCTCCAGAGGGTACCATCCAAGCCATGTAAAACGAGGTGATGTGGTCAAGGGATGTCCAGACATATGGGTAGAGTGAAAAATAGGGATGCATGATATTACCTATGGGTGACTTTGTAGAAGGCAAGTTGTACCCGTCATGGATGCAATTATTTGCAAGCCCTTTATTGCCTTTATTCTTTCTTTTCTTTATTGCTTTCCCTTTTTTTTTTTTCAAGGTCTAACTTGATCCGGATTATTTTCGGCACAAAATGAGATCGGAGATATAATAAAGAAATGCACAGAGATATTGTAGATATTCAATAATATAACAAAAATGTATCAGAGATGCAACCATAAACACATATATATATATAGTAATACATGACTTCTATTAATGAAAGAAATTTATAGAGACTGTAAAAATACAGAGTGAAAGACTCGCTAGAATGGTGGCAGATTATCTCTGAGAAGAGATGTGACGGTTACTTGCATTCGCAAGAAGATGATTACAATGAGGCTCTGAAGGCCTTTTTACAATAATAATGAATGCCAAAAACCCTAGACATCCAAAACCCTAACCCTAGGAGATGAAGCGCCAAAAGTCATGTGGGCCCCGTTTGGGTAAGTGAGTACATCAACTTCTCGGGGTCGTAACTTTTGCATATGATCTCCGTTTTAGGTGTGTGATAGCTCATTGGAAAGGTAGCACAGAGGAGATTCATTTTTGGGGCTAAATAATTCCTTTGGATATCATTGAGAACCTATATCTCGAAAAACCTTCATTTGGACCCTCAAAATGGCCCCGAAAGTTAAAAGCTACTAAAAATAGTAAATTGCCAAAATTGCCAGAAAATTGTTTTGAGCCATTTGGAAAAGGTGGGTGGCCACTAATATTCACCTAGATCAATCCTCCTTCCTTAGGAAGCAATGGTCTCCATTGCGTTGAGTTCCCGGGGGAGAGGGAAAAGAATTTGTTGAATCTGCATCTTGGTGAGTTGCTTGTCTCGCTAGAGACTTCGCGTTGTTCTTCAGTTTGTGGAAATATGTCACGAACCTGTTGAGGTTGAGGCTATTCAACAAGTCGAGATGCATGAGAGGATGATGTGCAGAAGGAATATTTTCACTTTGCTGCATCCTTGTCGACCTGCTTCTATTGGATAGAAGGTGCTTGGGGCAAGGCTGTAGTGGTTGCAGTGTCCTTTTGTTCTCCTTTTGAATAGATTGTGAAGAAGCTGAATTTTGCAGTATGAGATACTACCTTGCGACACTTTTTAGGTGGAACAATAGTTGGAACTACCTCTGGTATTCTATAGAGATGAACCCCCAAAGTAACAATGACACTACGGGGTCAAGACTCATAAATAGCATGGCGTCTCCACATATATGGTTCGCCCACGAGAACATCACAGACATCCAGTGGGGAAACATCACATAATACCTCATCCTTGAAGGGTTGGATGCTATATGACAATCGACACTGTTGGCTGACATGGAGATCTCGTCCTTGCCAAAGCCACTCAATGTTGTATGGCTGTGGGTGTGGTGTTGTCGACAATCCCAACTATTTGACGACCTCTGCCGAGATGAGGTTTTTCTGGCTTCCGCTATCAACAATAAAATGCAGCAGGGTCACCTTCACCCACATCTATGAATGAAAAAGGTGCTCCCCCTCTTCAAGATCTGTTGGTTTTTCTAGTTTAATTGTCGCGGTTGCGACAATAGCAGTGGGGTTTGCGTCAATGATCTATCCTTTACCAGTATTTTCAGAATCAGATTCTAAATCAGGGTTCAGCTCCTTGCCTTTGATCTCAGACACCAATGACTGTTTTGAGCGACATTCATCGGTGTTGTGCCAGGGGCTTTTGTGGAAATCACACCATTTTTTGGTGTCCTTCTTTGTCTTCCCGTGACCCTTCTTTTCCTGTGTCTTGGAATGGTTTTTGGGAGACTGTTTGTTAGGGCCGTCTTTGGCATATTTTGGTTGTTTCGGATTTGCAGACCCAAATTCCCATTTGTTCTGGTGCTTAAATTTCTGCTCAATTTTAACAGCATTTCGATAAGCAGCGCCGAGTGAGGAGATGTCCAGAAAATCCATTTCAGTCTGGATGTATCTGTGTAGAGCCCCACAGTATTTCAGAATCAAATGTCACTCGGAGTATTTGATACCCAGCTTGGTGCGCAAGGTATGGAAGGTATTGGTGAACTCCGGAACTGCTTGGCCCCTCTCTTGCTGCAGTGTGGTCCATCTCATGTACTGGTCCTCATAGTTGCCAACAGGGTAATACTGTTCTTTTACCGCATCCAAAAAAAAATCCCAAGTGGGATCGGCCCCATATATTCCAGACTCCTATGTGGAACTTTGCTCCCAATAAGTTTCCCACCAATGTTTGACATGAGGGAGAGATTTAAGGAGTGCGAAAGTGATCTTTTCTTTGTCGGAAAAATTGTGAACAGAGAAATAACCTTCCAACAGAGTTAACCATTTTTCTAGGGCTTTTGCATCTATCTGTCCTTCAAATACAGGAATATCAAAATTAACTTGTACCTTGAAAGGCGAGGTTCCTCCAAAGTGGTCTCTTGATGAAGATGCACCTAATGCTATCAGCAGGCGTTTAAGGATGTGGGAAAAATTCTCCATCATTTCGTCCCTCTGTCATGTGAGAGCTTGCTCAAGCAACAGATTGATAGGATCGTTTGCTTCGTCGTTTTTCTTTTCTTCTGCCATTGAGGTTTTCTTGGGTGTGCAAGAGAGATTGTCTTCAATAGAGACAAGCTCAAGACCCAACTTTCTATACTCGGACCTCGTCAGGGACATGCACTGAAAAAAATGATCAAGAGCAACCTCCTCTGATACCATTGATCCGGATTATTTTCGGCACGAAATGAGATCGGAGATATAATAAAGAAATGCACAAAGATATTGCAGATATTCAATAATATAACAGAAATGTATCAAATATGAAACTATAAACACAGATATACAGTAATACACGACTTCTATTAATGAAAGAAATGTACAGAGACTATAAAAATACAGAGTGAAAGACTCGCTAGAATGGTGGCAGCTTATCTCTGAGAAGAGATATGATGGCTACTCGCATTTGCAAGAAGATGATTACAATGAGGCTCTGAAGGCCTTTTTACAATAAGCAGGAATGCCAAAAACCCTAGATATCCAAAAACCTAACCCTAGGAGATGAAGCGCCAAAATTCATGTGGGCCTCGTTTGGGTAAGTGAGTACATCAACTTCTCGGGGTCGTAACTTTTGCATAAGATCTTCGTTTTAGGCGTGTGATAGCTCGTTGGAAAGGTATTGCTGAGGAGATTCATTTTGGGGGATTAATCATGCCTTTGGCTATAATTGAGAACCTAAATCTCAAAAAACCTTCATTTGGACCCTCAAAATGGCCCTGGAAGGTAAAACCTGCTAAAAATAGTAAATTGCCAAAATGGCCAGAAAACTGTTTTGAGCCATTTGGAAAAGGTGGGTGGCCATCAATATCCACCTGGATCATAACTAGAGGACACTGCCTTGGCATGGTGACCAGAGCTGACAGTGTTACCCACAAGCACTTTCATAGAGATGATAAGGCTGGCTCGTAATGAGACCCCCTTTCCCTTGGCCATGCAACCAAAGGTCACTTCCTTGGCGTGGTAACTAGATAATGGCAATGTCATGTTGTTAGGTACCCATGATCATAATAGGTTGGCTCGTGATGAGATCCCCTATCCTCTTGGCTAGGTCTTGTTTTGTTATTTTTCTTAGGGTCCCTCTTATTTCTTATTGAGAGGCCTTTTATTGCCTTCTTGGGGATCCTTGGTGTTACCCATGATTTTGGTCATCATGATGGTGTATTGATGATGGTGTACTCAGGCTCCTCATAAGAACTTTCTCCTAAGAAAAATGACATTCATCTCTTCCCAGAAAACTCAATTTTGAAGAGAGTTCGCAGGTTGCTAGTATCCCAGGGTGCGAGAATGACCCATTCTCGCAGGCTACCTTAAGCTAGGTTGTGAAATTCTCGCACTGTGAAACATAGCTAGGGTGTGAACCTTCTCTAAAGCATGGAAAAAGATGAATTCTCGATGGTTCTAGAAGGGAATCTTCTAGAAGAATGGGTTGGCATTCGAATGGTTATCCTTGTACTGGATTCCCTGATATTGTGGGATCATTCTTATTTAAGTAACCATCTTATTCTCTCCTATATATTGATGGAATTCTCATGGAAAAGGTTAAGCAAGATTCATTGGAGAATTGGTGAAAGAATTGTGTGAAGGACTTAACTTGAACAGAAGCTTGGAGGCTCTAGCAAGTCTATCAAGAGGATTTGATCTTCTTCATACAAGGATTGAGCAAGTGTGTGTGTGTTGGAGCCAAGAGCCATCGAAAGGAAGCTTGCAACATCAAGGCAATCAGGTTGTAATATTCTACTTTCAATTAATATGATACAGTGGCATGTCCCTTTCCCATAAAGTCATTTTCACTTTATTGTGTAATTCCTTGATCATACACATAAGTTGATAGTTGAATATATTTTGCTATCTTCACTTTGGTTGGTTTGTGTTGTCTTGGTATTGACCTCACGAGAGCACCGGAGCGAAGAGGGAGCAACAGAGACCCTAGGAAGCGACACAAAGGTATGTTACTTGTTCCTTCCTACTAGCTAATTCAATGGTTAAAAATTAGGGAAAGAGTCATGTCCTGTCCTGTTTTGTTCTAGATCCAGGTGGATCTAGGGAGATCTGTTAGTGTCTGCACCTACCGATTAGTCCGATAACACCCAGGCGAGGCATCTCTAGGTTTTTTTTTATGGCGTTTATCTTTTACCAGCTGCTTTCACCTTCTGGGCCTTTAGCCCCTTCTTCCCATGAGATAAGGTGAAACCCCAAAAACAGATCATCCTAATGCCCGAACTAGGGGAATGGGACAGATGAGTGGGAGATAAGATGTAAAAGTGATGATATGATGGGAGCAGACGATGATTCTTCATAAATCCCCTTGGTGGAAAACCAAAACCTATGGGTACAGGCTTGCTAGAACACTCTATTAATCCCCCCAACCATGGTCAAGTGGGTCAATGTAAGATCCAAGAAGTTGTCAGAAATAAAAGGAGTAAGATGCATATATATAAAGGTTATAATGATAAAAAATGACACATACCATGACACCTGGACCAACTACCTCATGGAGCAAGAGTCTTCTCCGATACAAGTCCAAGACGAAGGTGATGGATGCTGCTACTTCTGACAAGACAAGTCTGATGAAAGAGAAGAAAGATGGGCCCTCCAGGGCCATGCTCAGGTCAATCCTTCTCTCAGTACTCCATGTCTAGGACCTGTGGGCCTTCAGACATGATCTCCTAGTTATCCCTAGAAATTGGGGATAACAGGTCCCTTTACAATACTACTCCCAAATCCTCTGCAGCCTCGAAGTCCTAGATTCCTGGAGTTATGATCACTCTACCAATCACTTTGGCTAAGCAGATCATACCAAGGATTGACACATGTAAGGGTAAGGGGATGACACATGTCACATTTCCATGGGTCTATAAGGTACGTGATACACACAAATATGAGTGACACGTGGCACGTCCATCTTGGGTCCACGTCACCTTGGGTGATGCCATTGCTTCATGTCACTATAGATTGACTGTCCTTTATGCCTTTCGATCTCACAGCCAAGGTTATTCCATGTACCCTTTGGATCAACGATCCTCGCTACTTCGTAACTTCGGTGTTCGGGGATTTTTCAATGCAAACTCCTCTTTTCTCCCAAAGTTGGTTAGCATTATGCTGACCACAACCTAGATATGATGGTTAGGATAAGTCACAAAGCACCCTTGGATCAATGAATCTTGTTAGTTCAAGCTTTGGAGCTTATCGACACACCACACCTCAATTCCCCCGGAGTACCAAGTCTCTAGACTAAAGGATCTGGCTCCACGCATCCCCCGTGTTATCTCCTCAAATGGTTTTAAAAATTTTGAGGAATTTCATTCGTTCTTGCTTAATTTGTCATTTTCCTTAGTCTTTTGATTAGTGTTTTAATCTCCAAATCCTTCATTCATCTCTCATTGATCCCTCTTTCCCAGAAATCCTTTAGTCTCTTCCTATTACCTGCATACACAAAATGCAAATAAAATGTTACATAGCCTACATCCTAGCTTTATTGGCTTTTATACCCTCAAATAACAATATGCACTTTTGTTATGAAGTGGTGGGTGCTCGAGGTGATTCTAAATTTAAGCCAAATCCCTAGTTCATACCCACATTCCACCAAACCTACACTAAAGCCAAAGCTATAAGTTAAAGCTACATGTCTAATTCCTATGACTAAGTCTTGGAGCTTGTTTTAAACCAAACTAAACATGGTCTCTCTAAACTATTAAATATTCACTATGAGCCAACTCCATGAGTCAAGCAAAAACCACATGTTAATTCACATGCCCAAAGCCACGAGTTAGAAATAAGTCAAAGCACAAGTGCCTAGACCGTGTCTCACTACACCTCATCGATTGAACTATCTGCCAGGTGATTGATTTGCAGGAGGAGAGTTTTATATGGGGGATTTATCTCTTCAAAACTAGATTACAAGGATCTAGATGTCATGCAGGTGTCAAAGGCAAATGATTATCGTGTTATTTTCCAAAATTATGGATATCAATGGCACCGTAGCCTCCGATGCTAGATTGTTGAGTGGTTCAATTAATCGACAGTTACAGGTTTGTGGTGACGACTTGTCAGGGTTTGCCAAGCAAAGGAAGCCTCGAATCAAGGTACTACGACAAGTTTCAATACTATACAAGTGAAAATTTCCATCAAAGGTTGCAGATCGCCCCTTTTGTTAACTCATATGGTGCGCAAAGACAGATCTAAAAGATTTAATTGTGAGGGATGGATCAGAGAGAGTAAATGACAAAGTAAGCAGGCGTGGAAGTAACTGGCATGCACTACCTCTTGCAGAAGGTTCCCCTGATTATTGCAGTGCTCATGTTACAGTTTCGAATGACTTAAATGATCCTGGAGGTTCTGACAGAGATGGGATGAATGCCACTCAAAATCGTGAACGGGCATTTGGTGAAGCCAAATCGTGGGATGAGAATTGGAGAGAAAGAAAAACGGGTGATGCCCTTGGTGGAAAAGATGTTTTTCACTGAGACTTTTCTTGAGTCACACATGAACTATTAAGTTATTGTAAATGTTTCATCTTCTCTATAACTATAGATGCTTATAGTTTCTGTAATCTGATCGGAAGCTGTGTACTCTGTTTATAAATTTTCATTTCAATCATTAAAGCTATAAAATCACTTTACAGAACTCAGATGATGTAGTCTTGCTTGGCATTTGAAAGAGTAGAGTGAAAGGTCCAGTTCAAGGGAGATTTTGAGGTTCTCCCAGTCTTATGTGTATAGGAAGGCAATCGTTACTTTCAAACATTTATTTTAGTTAGAGAGTAATCTTAGTTTCTCTCCAATTTCACTTCTAGTTTCGTCTCTAGTCAACATTCCAATTCCACTACAGACTTCGACATAGTAAAACAATTCTGGAAATGGATACAACACTATCAATCTTGGAGCAGTGATTATGCTATAGATATGAGGGAACTTTTGCTGGAGGTTTCAACACACAGTACAAGTTTTCACATGATGCTGAAACCAATTGCTATTGGAATAACAACATGTCATGTCTTTTCTTTGAAGACATTGGTGATGAAACTTATGATCCTGTTACTGATTATTAATGGAAATGATAAATGGTATGGACATCTGCACCTGCCACTGTTCTTTCTAAAGGTATGGGCATGTAACTAAGGAAAACACATAAAACAAACTAGTTTTTGGAATCTCTGAAAGCGTAAGGAAAAGTGATCTTTGAGGATGTGCAACTAGTTGCTAGGCAATCAAATTCATATCTTCCAACAGAAATAGACCCAGTCACAATAACTATTGAAGGAAAATTTAAATGACTCATGCAAACCATTTAGCTATGTGTAAGTATAGTTGTAGAAGCCCCAGAGCAGTAGCCTTGAAAATTAGTAAGTTGGAAGGAAACACATTTTTGCAATTTTGAAAGCTATTTTCAAAACAAAGCTTTCGATGGCTTAGGTAGGTTTTCACAAATATCATTAGCCACCGAAAGCAGAGATTTCAGTGGCTTACAGGTTCGAATTTTGGCTTCTAATCCACCAAAAACACAGAGACTGACAGAGTGCTCTTAATTTTTCCCAGATCGGGTCTTCTTGTTTCCAGAGCACATGAGAGTAGTTTCTTATGAAGGATAACAATTAAGGGAATATAAATCATCTTTCTTTTCTAGATTTCGAGGCATATGATAAGACAAGAAGACCAAGTGGAGTTTTTCCTATTTTTGGCCAAGAAATTGCTTAGCTATCAAAGGAACATTTCATGTGCCTTGTCATCACCTTGAAGGTTGTTGGGCGTGTCAAATATTGTTGCAGCTGTCAAATATGTTGAAGATAACAAATTAAAATTAGGATTGGATTTCTTTAAGTTAGGATCTAACCCTATGATTTGAAAATTGTTTTGACCTTGTTCTATTATTAGTATTTTAGATCCGTTTTAATAGGATCTTAAACTTTGTTGTAAAGGCTATAAATCCAAGAACTTCAGATGAAGTAAAGGGGGGGTTCAAGTCTGGAAACTAGACCATGCTACTATTGTAATAGACTTTTCTTATACATAATACATAAGCACATGTTCCTTTCATTATTATTGTCATATTACCATCTTTTTTCTTTTCTGTACTTTGAATGATTGTTTTATTTCAAGTTTGTCTTAACTGCTAGTGACTGTTATCTCACTTTGTCAGTTCATAATATTGATTTAATAATAATTTGTACTATCTTTATTCAGCCCATCACACATGTGTTCTGGTTGGTAAATATAGTCTTTCTTCACCCACCAGTTCAGCTACTTGTCTGATATTTAATTATTGAAAGCCTTGTCTCATCTGGTTATGTATTTGACTATCTTGAGAGTAAGTCATTAATCTAGTATCCCATTTGATCCAATAAACACATAAAAACATTCACACCTTAAGTTACTAGGCTTCTTCAAGCTACAACCTGAGAAGGACTCCTAGAGAGATAACAATTTGGCGTCGTTGTCGGGGAGATTTGATTGAAGTTGAAGCAAGCTTCCCTGGGAGACGACATAGATATGATCTTTGATGATAGACAAAGGCTGGACACTACATTGGTTGTAATCATCTATCTAGTGACTCCATGAAGAAAAAATTAAGTGACGATTTCATTGTTCAAAAATCTGTTGGCAACTCCACTGGTATGAAATGAACAAGATCTTAGCGAAAAGGTATGCTTTCTGTGATTTTTCCAAGATTGTTTGTTTCCCTAATCCAGTACCTAGTAGAGATGAATGGGAAGGTATTCTTCCTACATTTAAAGGAGAAGATTGGGAGGTTTTGGCTGAACATCTGCTAGATTTCCATGAGTTTATTCGTGAACTTCAAATTGTGCACGAGGATGTTAAGATCAAGATTTTCAGATTTTCATTGAAAGGAGTAGCCCTTGACTGGTGTAGATCTCTTCCAACCGCTAGTATCATCTCTTTGAAATTTTTTCATGATACATTCAATTTGTTTTGTAAATATGACTTTTCAGTTGATGCCTTTTTTCCAGAATGTTGTCATAAATATAATTTGTTTTGTCAAATTAATGGACATGAAAAGTTTGATTGTGCTGAAAAGTATGTGGTTGAAGAGGATACTTTTCATAAAGATCCAAAGTTTCTAGATGACCTCCATTTTGACATCAATTTTGTAGATACTTTTGACATCATATCAAATGTACCTATTGTTTCTAATTTGCATAAAGACTAGGTCATTTCTTTTGAGATCTCAAATAAAAATGAGCAGATTGACAGATTGGCATGTGACGGATTTGAATCTACAACAAATATTGAGGGCAGCCTCAGCTTCCAAATTTGCAGTCAAAGGAAGATTCCAGCAATCATGAGGAACATAATTTGTAGAAATCATCTTATCTTTATAAGGAACATCAAGAACACTATCTTCCTTTTGAACCCTTTGTTTCAGTTTTTGATATAAAGGTTGTCGATGATGAGGAAGGAAGTGATATAGAAGATCAAAAACATATTACTTCTTCTCTCTTAGAAATTGTCAGCTGCAATAGGCCAGCACATCATAGTGACGAATTCAAATCATAGGGATATGATGAAGGGGAACCAAAAAGTTTAGATCATCACTTGATCATACGTTTTTCTGCATCAAATATTGAGCAGTCCACGTTCAACATGGAGATCATTGAAAGCCATTAGCATAAGTACTTCAATTTTCAGTTAGAACAACAACTTGAAGAGGTATTTATTTTTTATTTTGATGACCCTATTACAGATTATTTTGAGATTATGAGCAGCTTAAATATCAAAATATTTTTGTTAGGAGAAGGACAATTCTGTCATCTTTTCCAATTGCATTTCTGCTTGTTATGGTTTCTTATATTTTTGGGGTCAAGATCAAGCATGATGTCAGTAAATCATTTTCTTACATGGATTCATTGGAAGCATGACTTCACTTGATAAGAGGCAGTATAGTTGGTTAGTGTAGGAAGAGGTAGAGAATAAGCTCACCATCAAGCATGGTTGGAGATTCTTTTAGCTTCTTAGTTTGCAACAATGAATTTGCATTCAAAGTTTCAATAAATATTGTAGATATATAGTGATGGCATTAAATGACTCCATGGCCCAATGGACTAGACACAATACAAATTGTGGATTATTGCTGAGCAGGTTGCAAGATTTTCAGGTTAAATGGACAGGCATAGGTCTGGTTGTTCTTGAAACCTCACAGGGAGACTTTCATCCCTAGAAGGAGCCAGATGTTATCTCCTCAAATGATTTTAACATTTTTGAGGAATTTCATTCATTCTTTCTTAATTTGTCATTTTCCTTAGTCTTTTGATCAGTGTTTTAATCTCCAAATCCTTCATTCAACTCCCATTGATCTCTCTTTCCCAGAAATCCTTTGGTCTTTTCCTATTACCTGCATACACAAAATGCAAATAAAATGTTACATAGCCTACATCCTAGATTTATTGGCTTTTATATCTTCAAATAACAATATGAACTTTTGTTATGAAGTGGTGGGTGCTTAAGGTGATTCTAAATTTAAGCCAAATCCCTAGTTCATACCTACATTCCACAAAACCTACACTAAAGCCAAAGCTATGAGTTAAAGCTACATGTCTAATTCCTATGACTAAGTCTTGGAGCTTGTTTTAAACCAAACTAAACATGATCTCTCTAAACTATCAAATATTCACTATGAGCCAACTCCATGAGTCAAGCATAAACCACATGTTAATTCACATGCCCAAAGCCACGAGTTAGCATAAGTCAAAGAACAAGTGCCTAGCCCATTTCTCACTACACCTCATTGATTGAACTATCTGCCAGGTGCTTGATTTGCAGGAGGAGAGTTTTATATTGGGGATTTATATCTTCAAAACAAGATTACAAGGATCTAGATGTCATGTAGGTGTCAAAGGAAAATGATGATCGTGTTATTTTCAAAAATTATGGAGATCAATGGCACCATAGCCTTCGATGCTATATTGTTGAGTGGTTCAATGAATCGACAGTTACAGGTTTGTGGTGACAAATTGTCAGGGTTTGCCAAGCAAAGGAAAGCCTCGAATCAAGGTACTACGTCAAGTTTCAATACTATATAGGTGAACATTTCCATCAAAGGTTGCAGATCGCCCATTTTGTTAATTCATATGGTGCGCAAAGACAAATCTGGAAGCTTTAATGGTGAGTAATGGATCAGAGAGAGTAAATGACAAAGTAAGCAGACATGGAAGTAACTGGCATGCACTACCTCTTGCAGAAGGTTCCCCCGATTATCGCAGTGCTCATGTTACAGTTTTGAATGACGTAAATGAGTCTGGAGGTTCTCAAGAATGGAATGACAGGGATTCTGGAGGTTATGATAGAGATGGGATGAATGTCACTCAAAATAGTGAACAAGCATTTGCTAAAGCCAAATCATGGGATGAGAATTGCAGAGAAAGAAAAACGGGTAATTCCCTTGGTGGCAAAGATGTTTTTCACTCAGACTTTGCTTGAGTCACACATGAACTATTAAGTTCTTTTAAATGTTTCATATTCTCTATAACTATATATGATTATAGTTTCTGTGATCTAATCGAAAGTTGTGTACTCTGTTTATAAATTTTCATTTCAATCATTAAAGCTGTAAAATCACTTTATAAAACTCAGATGATGCAGTCTCTCTTGGCATTTGAATGAGTAGAGTGAAAGGTCCGATTCAAGGGAGATTTTGAGGTTCTCCAAGTCTTATGTGTATAGGAAGGAAATTGTCAGTATCAAACATTTATGTTAGTCAGAGAGTAATCTCAGGTTCTCTCCAATTTCACTTCCAGTTTCATCTCTAGTCAAAATTCCAATTCCACTACAGACTTCGACATAGTAACAAAATTCTGGAAATGGCTACAACACTATCAATCTTGGAGCAGTGATTATGCTACAGATATGAGGGAACTTTTGCTAGAGGTTTCAACACACAGTACATGGTTTCACCTGATGTTGAAACCAATTGCTATTGGAATAACAACATGTCATGTCTTTTCTTTGAAGACATTGGTGATGAAACTTATGATCCTATTACTGATTATTAATGGAAATGATAAATGGTATGGACATCTGCACCTGCCACTATTCCTTCTAAAGGTACGAGCATGTAACTAAGGAAAACACAGAAAACAAACATGTTTTTGGAATCTTTGAAAGAATAAGGAAAAGTGATCTTTGAGGATGTGAAACCAGTTGCTGGGCAAACAAATTCATCTCTTCCAATAGCAATAGACCCAGTCACAATAACTATTGAAGGAAAAGTTAAATGATTCATGCAAACCATTTAGCTATGTGTAAGTATAGCTACAGAAGCCCCAGAGCAGCAGCCTTGAAAATCAGTAAGTTGGAAGGAAACACATTTTTGCAATTTTGAAAGCTATTTTCAAAACAGAGCTTTTGGTGGCTTAGGCAGGTTTTCACAACTATCATTACCCACCAAAAGCAGAGCTTTCGGTGGCTTACAGGTTCGAAATTTGGCTTCTAAGCCACCAAAAACATAGAGGTTGGAAGAGTGCTCTTAATTTTTTCCAGATCGAGTCTTCTTGTTTCCAGAGCACATGAGAGTAGTTTCTTATGAAGGATAACAATTAAGGGAATATAAATCATCTTTCTTTTCCATATTTTGAGACATATGATAATACAAGAAGACCAAGTGGAGTTTTTCTATTTTTGGCCAAGAAATTGCTTAGCTTTCAAAGGAATATTTCAAGTGTCTTGTCATCACCTTGAAGGTTGTTGGGCATGTCAAAGATTGTTGTAGCTGTCAAAGATGTTGAAGATAACAAATTAAAATTAGGATTTGATTCCTTTAAGTTAGGATCTAATCCTATGATTAGAAAATTGTTTTGACCTTGTTCTATTATTAGTATTTTAGATCCATTTTAATAGGATCTTAAACTTTGTTGTAAAGGCTATAAAGCCAAGAACTTCAAATGAAGTAAATGGGGGGTTCGAGTATGGAAACTAGACCATGCTACTACTGTAATAGAATTTTCTCATACATAATACAGAAGCACATGTTCCTTTCATTATTATTGTCAGATTACCATCTCTTTTATTTTTTGTACTTTGAATGATTTTTTTATTTCAAGTTTGTCTTAACTGCTAGTGAAAGTTATCTCACTTTGTCAATTCATAAGATTGATTTAATAGTAATATGTACTATCTTTATTCAGCCCATCACACATGTGTTGTGGTTGATAAATATAGTCTTTCTTCACCCACTAGTTCAACTACTTGTCTGATATTTAATTCTTGAAATCCTTGTCTCATCTGGTTATGTATTTGACTGTCTTGAGAGTAAGTCATTAATCTAGTATCCCATTTGATCCAATAAACACATGAAAACATTCACACCTTAAGTTACCAGGATTCTTCAAGCTACAACCTAAGAAGGACTCCTGGAGAGATAACACCCCGTATATCGACACCTGAGAGGGATCCCGAAGGATCTGAGGAATGATGGTCCTCATTACTTCATGAATTTGGCCTTCGATGGTTTTGATGTTACAACACACTTGTCCTCACGAAGTGCTCAAAGTTGGGCTGACCTCGGCATAGATATAATGGTCTGAGGGTGTCCATGTAAGCCTAGAGATCTACGGCTCATAACTTTTGCTCAAGGTCCCTTGGATCCCATTGTTGGGCCACTCCTAGAGGGGCATTTGTCATCGCAAAACACTCTAGTAAGAGTAAGTGGCACTGCTAGTCTCCAATTTTGACCATATTTTTGCCTATATTATGTCAGATATACCCCCATTCCATATCCAGTATCATTCCTTTCTAGCCTTACCTTGATACATTTCACATCATTTTTCCCTTAATGGAGCTATTCAAGGTATTCATATGCTTTAAGTTATTTTTAATGTATTTTGATACTTTAAATTGATATTGATACTAACATTGCATGAGTTAGGTACTTGTTTCCTTGAAACAGATTTATCAGTACCAAGTATCGGCTTGCACTCAGTGGAGATGTCAAAGATTTGCATGATATTGCCAGATTGGAATGACAATTCCGATTCATATGATTGATCGAGTTATAGTTCAGATTTCAAATATCGAATTTAATCTCTAAAGAATAGAATGTGATGACTCATAGCGGAATTATAGAACCGTTTGTTATGATGCTTATCTTTATTTTATAGTTCACTCTTCTTGACACTTCGTGTCATGAAGCTGTGAACTTAGTTTTAACAAACTTTGAGTCATTTTCAGATCTAAGATTCGCTCAATTAATGTACCTATATTCAAGTCTATTTTTGGAAGACCTTGGTTGGCTATGGCCAATTCTTTCATAGGATTCTGTGGTTGGCTATGTCCAGTTCTTTCATAGGATGTTGTGGTGGGGATATGTTCATCTCAAATGGCATTTCTTCGCAGAAGCTTACTCTTTTTCCGCCTGCTCAACCGGTTACAGAAGAATTGTGGTGGCTAAAATGTCCATATCATGAGAATGATGAGGAAGAACCTTTATTCTCTGTTGATGAATTTCACGCGTTACAAGAACCAACAGAGGATGATATTTTAAGCCAATTTCTTTCTGTGATAGAAAATGTCGAATTTCCACAAACATATTTTCAATACGATCAAATTTTCAGGGAGGAATTTCAAGAACGAAGTGAGTCATTCTTATCATTTTCACCATCTATGGTTTTCACCATTGATGAGCATCCGGGATCATATACCATTCCAATAGAAATTAGTCCAGGCAAATGTCCATACATCAATTCAGAATTAAGTCTCAACCAATAGGAGCAGTTAACAAATCTTTTGAAAGAACAATCAGGAGCATTTGCATGGGAGTACACTGATATGAGAGGAGTGCATCCTAATACTTGTATTCACCACATATATATCCAACCAGATATAACACCAATAAGACAACCACAAAGGTGTATGAATCCAATCCTGAAATATTTTGTGAAAGAAGAGTTACAAAAATTATTAAACGTGGGATTCATTTATCCAATTTCTGACAACAAGTGGGTTCCACCCCTTGTTGTGTTACCTAAGAAAGTGACGGGGAAATGGAGAATGTGTGTATACTTTAGGGAGTTGAATAAGGCAACCTTGAAGGACTACTTTTCATTGCCTTTTATAGATATGGTTTTGGATACCTTGGCTGGGAAAAAGTACTTTTCCTTTCTCGATGGGTATAGTGGATACAATCAGATTCAAATTGCTCTTGAAGACCAGGACAAAACCACATTCACATGTCTTTGGGGCACTTATGCTTATAAAGTGATACCTTTTGGATTATGCAATGCTCCTGCTACATTTCAGAGAGCAGTCCTTGGGATTTTTCTGACTTAATTCATGATTGTGTGCAAGTGTACATGGACGATTTTATTGTTTATGGAAATAATTTCAAAGAAGCCATGAATAATCTTGAGAAAGTCTTGATTTGTTTTCAGGAATCAAATTTATCCCTTAGTCACGAAAAATGTAAAATGCTATTAACTGAGGGAATAGTGTTGGGTCATCATTTGTCTGCAGAAGGAATTTAAGTCGATCCAGCTAAAATTGAAGTAATAGTTAAGATTTCCTCTCCAAAAACCCAAAAAGATGTGTGGATTTTTTTGGGACATGATAGATATTAACGTTGGTTTATTGAAAACTTTACAAAGACATCCAACCCCATGTTTAAACTATTAGCAAAGGATGCATAATTTTGTTGGGATAACAATTGTCAAAATGTTTTTGAAACTTTGAAAGCAAAATTGTCCATGGCACCAATTTTACGAGGGCCAAATTGGTCTCTTCCCTTCCATATTTCAACTGATGCCTCATACACTTCTTTAGGAGGAGTGCTCAGATAAAAAGAAAACAAAAAAAATTATGCTATTTACTTTACTAGCAAAAACCTTACTCCTCCTGAAATGAACTACACTGTGATAGAGAAGGAATTTTTTGCTGTAGTTCATGCCATTAATAAATTCCGTCATTACATCACTGGGTATGAAGTTTTTGTACATACCGACCATTCTTCTATTAGATTTTTGATGAAAAAACCAGGTACTACCGGAAGGATCACACGATGGCTTTTGTTACTTCAAGAATTTAACATCACTATAGTTGATCAGCCAGGAAAAGAAAATGTAGTTGCGGATTTTCTTTCTCGGATTCCTCAAGACAGTACTGACATTCCAATGAATGATAGTTTTTTTGATGAACATCTATTTTCAATAGCTGATAAGACCCCTTGGTTTGTAGATATGACAAACTATTTAGCTACAGGGAGACTGCCAACTCATTTATCATCACCACAAAAGAAAAGAATTGTCCAGCAAAGTGATTATTACTCTTGGGTAGGAAGTGATATTTTCTATACAAGTCCTGATGTGGTCATTAGGATATGTGTTCGGGAAGATGAGATTCTTGATATACTTCAGGCCTGTCATGACAGGCCATGTGGAGAACACTTGTCTGATAAGAGAACAACATATAAAGTCTTACAATCAGGATATTACTGGCCGACACTGTTTAAAGATGCAACAAAATATGTAAGAAGTTGCGATAGTTGTCAGAGGATGGGGAGGCCTACCGTAACAGATGAGATGCCCTTATGACCGCAGGTTGTGATTGAACCATTTGATAAATGGGCACTTGATTTTGTAGGACCGATTTCCCCAATGTCTAGGAAGAAGAAGTACATCTTGGTTTGTACAGATTTTGTGACCAAGTGGGTAGATGCAAAATCCTTATATCAAGCAACTGAGAAATCAGTGGTTCAATTTATTTATGAAGATATCTTTACCCGCTTTGGTGTTCCACGAGAGATTGTTACTGATCAAGGTGCTCAATTCACCTCTAAACTGATGAAGGATCTCACAGATAAATATGGGATAAAACATTGTAAGTCTTCCCCATACCATCCACAAGCCAATGGGTAAGTGGAATCCACGAATAAAGTTTTAGAAGCTATTCTAACCAAGACGATACATTTACATCACAAAGATTGGGTGGATAGACTTCCAGAGGCTTTATGGGCATACATGACTACCTGGAGAAATACCACTGGTCATACTCCTTATGAATTGGTATATGGAAAGCAAACTCTCCTTCCCATAGAATTTCAGATTCATACCTTCCGCATAGCAGCAGAATTGGGTTTAAATTTGGATGAGGCACAAAAATAGAGATTTATGCAATTAAATGAATTGGGAGAAATTAGGGAATATGCTCTTCAAAGAACTATCCTCATACAAAATCAATGTAGCAAATGGCATGATAAATACATTAAGAAGAAAAATTTTCAACTAGGGGATTGGGCATTGCTATTTGATTCCAAATATAAAACTTTTAAAGAAAAACTTAAGACACGATGGCTGGGACCTTATAAAGTGGAAACTGTTTTTGATAATGGATCTGTTAGAATCAGGACCATAGATGATTCTCAAAATTCCTTTGTAGTAAATGGACATCGATTAAAAGTCTATCACAAACCCTTGTCTAGAGATGATTTTATACAAGAAATGTCTAAACAACCAGAAATAAAGATAGTAGGAGAGGAGTCTTCTCCTCCTGCTAATCCTTGATCATTTTTTGTTTTAGAATTTTGTAAATAATAAAAACAAAATAATAATAAAAAATAATTTACTTATTTTTTTTTAGTTTTTGGATATGTTGACATATTGTTTTTAGTTTTACAAGATTTTTGAAGCAAGTAAAGAATTGAATTTCATCACTTTTTCGCAACAAGTAAGAAGGTAAGATCATTTTATTTTGTGAAAAAATTTCATCAGTATATACTGTCTTGTTTTAAAATTAATAAATTTGAGCTTGTTTGCTCCCTTTGAATTGCTCATTAAAGTATGAAAGGGGCATTTATCAGGGATAGGATTATTCATTACCAGGCCTGATAGATTATGATGGGAAAGAAACCCCCCTAGAGTTTTCTTTTAGCATTTTCTCAGACTCTCAAAACACGAGAGAGCAATGAGCATAGACTAACTTGGGCTCATAAAATCCACAAGTAAGTAATTACTGTTCCACCAAAATCATTTTCTGCAAAATTTATATTTGCACTCGCGTTGGATGACGTGGGATACATTAAGCTCCACCTTCCAACAAGTCTCACTCCATCGACATCAACACCTTATCTAGAGTTGAGATTAGAGATTATTTAGTACCCTGGAATCTGCATGCCTTAATGATAGATTTCCTTGCTAACAACCATGGGAATACCTCAATGTCTCTTGGTTGATAGATCCTACATGTGAATCGACACCAAGACCTTTATTCGTACCTGTTAGGATGTACAATAAGTACCTTGAGGTCCATTGACATCAATGGTGGGTCATCTCGCATTGGTTAACGACATTCATTAATGGCCAGTAATCCAATGATTTCTTTTTGCGTTCAACTTCAGAACATTTATTCACACAAATAAGAATTGTACCATGGGTTAAAGCTTTGAAGCTGTTGTAGAAGACATAATTTTGGTTGATTCCTTTCAGGAATAAATAGGAGACAGGTTCAGGTATTTTCTTCAAAAACAGGAAATCTTTTATATCTCAACAAGGTTCTGTTGCACTTGCCCAACTACAGTAGTTTCCAAGTACAGAGCTTGAAGCTCGAAATATGGCTTGTTTTATATCTTGTTCAGGATGTCTTTGCTGCAGTTATTATTGGTTCAGGTTTCTTTGCATATCTCGGTTGATTTTGTCAGTACCAGAAAAAATTAATCAGTCATAGTGGCTATTAGCAGCACAGACTCCAGTTACAACTTTGGCGTTCTCTAGATTCAGAATTGGTTTCAAAATTTTTGCAGTAAGAAAACACAGCATAATAGGGAGTAAGTAATCGAGCTCAAGTAAGCATAGTTTCATGTTAGTTTAATTTATTAAAATACATATTAATAACTTGAATTATGACTGCCTCGATACTCCATGTCATTTCATCATTTCTATACTCTATACTTAAATACTGAGTTCAATTCTTCTTGACACTTTGTGTCATGAAGAATGAACTAGATTATAATGGTTGAATTTGACACGACTCATGTGAAATGATATTTTAACAAAGAAGTACGACCGTCATCATTCCTTCACATGCTACTGATCCTCACGACACTTAAAATGTCTTTCCATAATTCCTTACACGACCTATTTCATACATAATAATCTACTCCTCTGTTTCCCTCATCTAATTCCTTTGCTTACCTTTGAACCTTTCTTGTTATACTGAGTAGCGTCATGGTGGAAAATCTCCACGAACCCGAGAATTATGCATATTTGGAGGCTCTTCCTAAGTATGAAGCCACCAAACACATCTTTCAGAAAGCTGGATGGGAGCCGTTCTTCAAGAAATTTGACGGGTATGATGATAAGATTACACTTCAATTTGCTCTGCCCTTTCATGGTGGACTAGCTAAAGTGGGCGAGTTGGAATTTGAAGTCATAGAGAAGTTCATTTCTGAAGCAATACAGTTACCCAGTACTGGTCAAAAATGGACGAAGGGACAGCTAGTAGACAAAAGTCTTTGCACGCAGCTCTTGCAACCCCTATATTGAAAATTACAATGGTCAGAAAGCACCTCGAGGTCGTGGTTGGAACCGAAATGGGCTCAGCTGCTATCCCTACTTCAACGCTACCTCACCTATGAAGGTCTGTACACGATTGTGTTCCCCTGTCATGCTCGACTCTTATTGCATTTTAAAGGTAACCATTTGGTGAACATCCCTTATTTTCTATTGAAAAGTTTGAAGAGAATGTTAGAACAAGTTCGCAAGGAAAAAGATTTTAGAAGCAATCTATTTCATTTTGGTCTTGTAAAAATTCTGGTTAAGATCGCATTATCCCACAAACAAGAATCCTGGGATATGTTTGTTATAAAAACCCTATCTTTTGAAAATTCTAAAGATAAAACTCTTGAGTCAATTGTTATACAGAAGAAGTCAAGTTCTAAGAAGAAAGTTGTTAAAACCCTAGCCAAAGTCTGTAATGATCCTGAGTATACACCAGATTGTAATATTGAGGCCAATGATGATAATCCTAGCACTGAACACTTGTTTGATGTCCATAGTCCTTATGATGTGGAAACTAGCCGTAAAAAAGTGGAAAATATTGTCCATACAAATGTAAATGTTGAAGCTCAGATTTCTTCTCTGACTGCTAAAACTGTTATTGATGTGGAAGAGCTCGAGGAGTTAATCGTCAAACCTAGAAGGAACCCTAAACGTAAATGCACACTTTCATATATGGATAACTCTGTGCTTATTTATCCATTACAGGAAAGAATGAAAAATATGACTGATCATGAGGATGCTCCAGAGTCTTCTGAGATGGCATAGACTCTCTCTCAATTGATTAGAAAGGTTTGTGAAGTCAATCAGCAAGAGAATGTGCCCAAAGAAATTGCGCAGGACAAATTAGTTGAGATACCAGTCGATACCCCTGTTCAAGTACCTGATAAGTTCACTCATGAATCTAGCCCAGTCGATACCCCTGTTCAAGTACCTGATGAGTTCACTCATGAATCCAGCCCTCAAGCATAGCAAGGTTGTTGTAAAACATTTAAATCTTATTGTGAAATCTCTTCCAGTAGATCTTTGCGACCAATGGTTGTTAGATTGGAAAACAGGAATCACAGGTTAAAAGAAAAGTTACATGAATATGCCATACTGGATTGGCATATAAAAATAGAAAATGAACTTATGAAGCTTAGGCAAGCTCACTTCTCAGCAAAGATCGAGCGATTAAAACTGAAAAATAGATCTCTTTTGTAGAAGAATAAGAGATTGTAGAGGATTGCCAGGAAGCACATTACCATTAATCAGGTTCTTAAGAAGAAAATCATAAACATAAAGAAACATGAGAGATTGCAAATGTTGGTTGCAGCTGCTACAACACTCTGATGAATCTTAGTTTTTGACTTTTTGTTGCCTGAGGACAGGCAAAGTCTTCATCTTGGGGGAAAATGTTAGTCTCCAATTTTGACCATATTTTTGCCTATATTATGTCAGATATACCCCCATTCCATATCCAGTATCATTCCTTTCTAGCCTTACCTTGATACATTTCACATCATTTTTCCCTAAATGGAGCTATTCAAGGTATTCATATGATTTAAGTTATTTTTAATGTATTTTGATGCTTTAAACTAATATTGATACTAACATTGCATGAGTTAGGTACTTGTTTCCTTGAAACAGATTTATCAGTACCAAGTACCGGCTTGCACTTAGTGGAGATGTCAAAGATTTGCATGATATTGCTAGATTGGAATGACAATTTCAATTCATATGATTGATTGAGTTATAGTTCAGATTTCAAATCTCGAATTTAATCTCTAAAAAATAGAATGTGATGACTCAGAGCAGAATTATAGAACCGTTTGTTATGATGCTTATTTCTATTTTATAGTTCACGCTTCTTGACACTTCATGCCATGAAGCTGTGAACTTAGTTTTAACAAACTTTGAGTCATTTTCGGATCTAAGATTCGCTCAATTAATGTACCTATGTTCAAGTCTATTTTTGGGATTCACGATTTTAGATGTAGACAGGATCTATATAAACTCATATCTCTCTCTCAAGAAATAGGTTATATTATGTCATGTTATACGATATTGCTGATAATACAATTTCTGAACCGTGCATTATATCATCTTTTCTGTTAAATGACTTGAGTTAATTTTCGAATTATTGAGCATGGGGAATGGTACAGTTACGCATGAAGTGATTTGATTTAGTTCTGGTTTCGTTTTAGAGCGGTTGCATCTCTTGGTTGGGCCTGCCAACAGGTTCAATTCGCTTTCTCTTTTCTATAGTATAGTTAGTTCCTTTCCAGTTTTAGAATCTGTGTGTGAATTATTTTTAACTTGAAACTATTCTGTTAAATTCTAACTTGAATCATTTTCATTTAGTTCATTCTTAGTTTGGTATTATCTCGTAGATCATTGAATGTTAGAATGAGTTGCTTTCCAGTTGTGGAATTTGATGAATAAACCAATTGTTGATTAAGCCCTCTTAAATTAGTTTAGATTTACTCTGTTTTCAAGTTTCTAGTTTAATCATGATTTGAAGTTAGTTTGAACTCAGATTTACTCTATTTTTAGGGTAGTTCACTTGTGGTTTGGTTAAAGGAAGCTTCCGATATTTGTAGGGTAAAGAAGGACATTGATTAGTTTCACTCTTGTTAGATTTAGAATTGCTTGGTATTTAGATTGAATAGAAGGTTTCTTTCTTGTATGGTCAAGGTAGATGTTTTGATGATTAGGTGTTTAGTTAATGGTAGATAACATTGGATGATTTCTTTGGATTAGGAATAGAAATGCATTTGATTAACTTAGAATTATTTCCATTTGATTAATTAGACAAGATATGATCAGTTTTAAGATAATCATTCGGATTCAATTTATAAGAGTAAGTTTATGTTTTCTTCTTAGAATAACATTTAGGTAGAAATTAGAATCTTACCAGCACATATAGTGTAGCAACTCTAAGTTTACCTACCTTGGTTTGACAATTTAGTTTTTTCAGGTAATTAAAATCTTTAATACAACAGTTTGACAGGCACCTGCCTCATGCCACCGATGTCCCCTTTCCATGCCACAAGGTCTCCACTCCTGACAACGTCACCACTCGACACATGGGCTCCCACGTGATCTTCATCTTGATACACACATCCCCATGATTGAATGGTCAAGAGGGATCTCAAAGGATCCTTAGATCCACGGTCCACATTACTTAGTTGCTCCAGCCTTCGAGGGGTTTTGACGCTACCACATCCTTATTCTCCCGAATTAGTCAACGTCAGACTAAATTCATAGTAGATCCGATGACTAGGAGAGAACCCGAAGGATCCCCAGATCAATGGTCCTGGTCACTTTGTGACTCCGGCCTTCGGGGGTTTTAACTTCACTGCCACTCCATTTTTCCGAAGCGGGACATCGCCGAAGTACCATGTGCAGGTCTCTTTTCCTAAATTATTGGATGGTAGGTGGGACTCCGAATGATCTTTCCCAAATATATGACTCTCCTTCACTTCATAACTCGACGTTCAGGGAGTTTGATGCTATGGCATCTCCATTCTCCCGAAGTGGAATTTCGTCAAAGTCGTCTTAGTGTAGATCCTATGGCTGAGGGGACCCCCGAATATTCTGGATCGACGGTTCACGCTACCTCTCCATGGGTAGTTGGATCATGGTTTAGACGGTAAGATAGGTTCACCTAACCACTAGGTAAACCGTTCATTTCCGGTCAACTTGTTGGTAACCGAATCTCCTGGTTACCTTTGGCCAATTTAAGGCTTGTAAGTTTGACAATACTTCGAAGTCCCAGACTTCTAGAGCTTAGAAGCTAGGAAGTATTAGCTCCCTTAGACTTAGCCTAAGGTCTTTAGGGGTTGGTCAAATAGGTCCTCCCGAACGGATCTCGTCTGCTCGTCTTCTGAATGAAAATTTCTCCTCTTCAGAGGCTTGAATCTCGCTATCCTTCCTGAGTTTCATCAGTTCTGAAGGGCTTAGAAGTTAGGCATTGGCGCACACTTTGCGCTCTTTCTCTTGAGCTTAACAAACTCCTCCCTCCATGAGAATGAGAACAACTGGGAGTGTTGACATGCACACATGAAAATGTTTCCACGGTCGATGAACTCACAGTTCATTTGTCTTAACTTGAACCACCACAAGGTTCAACCATTTACGTGTACAAGCCAGATAGTTCCTTACTTGCTTAAATACACAATAAGGTAGAATTAAAGGGATACGATATAACCAATAAGAAATCCTGTACATCCATGAAACATAAGAGGTCTGGGGTGGATGAACTATGAGGAGAAATGAACAAAATCAGACCTCCTACATTTGAAGGTGAACACAAGAAGGATGAAGATGTAGAAACATGGTTGTTGGGCATGAGAAAATACTTTCAATTACACAATTATTATTCTCATGCAAAGGGTAGAATTGCCATCTATCAACTCAAAGGAAAGGAATCCATGTGGTGGGATCAACATGTGCAGGTACAACACATTAATGAGAAGAGCATTACTTGGAGGGAATTTAAGAAGTATTTTGAGAAGAAATACTTGAATAAGAGGTATTATGACAAGAAAATGAAAGAGTTCTTTGAACTCAAACTAGGAAGCATGACCATAGATGAATATGAAAGAAGATTCCTAGAATTGTTGAAGTACGTCTCCTTCATCAAGGATGAGACAGTTAAAATTGAAAGGTATTTGAATGGATTGCCAGCATTCATCAGTGACAAAATACAGTACGATGATCCCAAGACATTGGAAGAGACCATAAGGCAAGCTAAATGTCTATATGATCAGCAGAAAACAAAACCAACTTTCCAAAAAGATTGGGAAGATAGAAAGAAGTTCAGGGTGGATTAGAGGAAGAAAGGATTTAAACCACCATTCTTCAGAAATAGTACACAGGGACCACAAACTCCTAAAGAATCCAAAACAATAGAGGCAGAAGGCCAAAGGCCAAGGCAACCACCTATTCAATGTTGGGGTTGTAAAGGAGATCATAGATTCAGAGATTGTCCTCACAAAGGTGAAAAAGGAAGGAATAATTATAACGTACAACAAGCTGAAACAGTGGAGGACATGGGTAGAAATGTGCCAAGGATCTATGCAGCCTTGGATAACAAGTAAGCAGAATATCAGTCACACGTGATTGAAGTGGAAGGTATGATTAACAACCAAACCATTGCTATTTTAATTGATTCATGAGCTAGTCATAGTTATATAGATCCTAAGATGGTAGAAAGTTTGCAATTGCCAAGAAGCAAGCATGGAAAATCTTGGTTGGTATAGTTGGATACAGGAGCCAAAAGAAAGGTTAATGAGATGGTTAAGTCATGTCTCATGGACATGAACGGACTGAACACCAAGGTGGATTTGAATATCTTACCTTTAGGTTCCTATGAATGTTTAATTGGGATGGATTGGTTGGACCCACATCATGCTCTATTGGATTTTCATAGCATAGAATTCACTTGCTTGGATGAAAAAGGGAACCAAAGGAAAGTGCAAGGAATCCCCAGGGTAGTAACCGTTAGAGAAATTTCAGCATTGCAGCCGAAGAAATGTTATAGAAGAGGATGTCAAATATTTGTAGCTCATATGGAAAAGACACCTAAAGACAAGGTGCCAAATTTGGAGGATTATGTAGTCCTAAAAGAGTTTGAAGGTGTATTCAAGGAAGTACCAGGACTACCCCCAAAGAGAGACCTTTATTTTTCAATAAATCTGACATCAGGAGCAGCTCTCGTGTCAAAGACTCCTTGCAGAATGAGTACACCAGAATTGAAAGAGTTGCAAATGTAGCTTGAAGAACTTCTGAAGAAGAGGTATATACACCCAAGTGTGTCACCTTGGGGTGCCCCAGTCTTGTTTGTAAAAAAGAAAGATGGAACGTTAAGATTGTGCATTGATTTCAGACAATTGAATAAAGTGACTGTAAAGAACAAGTATCATCTGCCCAAGATCGATGATCTTTTTGATCAACTGAAGGATGCAAAGATATTTTCAAAGATAGATCTCAGATTGGGATACCATCATGTGAGAATTAAAGAGGAAGATATCAACAAGACTGCCTTCAGGACAAGGTATGGTCATTATGAGTTCACAATGGTGCCATTTGGGTTGTCAAATGCACTAGTTGTCTTCATGTTCTTAATGAATGGTGTTTTCTGAGAATATTCATACAAGTTTGTCATTGTCTTTTTGGATGACATTCTTATATACTCTAGGACAGAGGAAGAACATGAACATCAATTGAGGATGGTGTTGCAAGTATTAAGGGAACATCAATTGTATGTCAAATTGAGCAAGTGCTCATTTTATCAGAAACAAATTCGTTATTTGGGACATATTATCTCAAAAGATGGGATAACAGTGGACCCTGAGAAGATTGAAGCCATTAGGGAATGGTCAACACCAAAGAATATGATAGAGGTTCGATCATTCATGGGCCTTGCAGGCTACTACAGGAGATTCATTGGAGGATTCTCAAAGATAGCACACCCAATCACTTCTTTGCAAAGAAAGGGTATGAAGTTTCAGTGGAAGTCGGACTATGAAAGGAGTTTCCAACATTTGAAACAATTATTGACAAGTGCTCGAATACTAAAAATTGCAGACCCAAATGAAGATTTCATTGTATGCACATATGCATGTAATGAAGGACTTGGGGGAGTCCTTAGTCAAAATGGATTTGTGATATGTTATGAATCAAGGAAGTTGAAGGAGCATGAGAGAAACTATGCCACTCATGATTTGGAGTTGGTAGCCATAGTGCATGCCCTGAAGAAATGGAGACACTACCTCATGGGAAAAAGGTTTGAGCTAAGAATAGACCATAATGGTTTGAAATATTTATTTGATTAGGCAAATCTAAATGCTAGCAAAGCAGATGGTTAGAATTTCTAAGCGAATATGACTTTGATATAAAGCATATCAAAGGGAAAGAAAATAAAGTGGTTGATGCACTCAGCAGGAAGGTGCATGAGCTTCATGCTACAACCATCAACATGTATCATACTGATGTTACAAGCAAAATTCTGGAGGTTGCAAATACATACCTGTAGTACAAAGAATTGATAGCAAAATTACAACAAGGTGAGACATCACAGAAGATGGATAGTTATAAGTTGGGAGTAGATAGAATACTGCTGCACAAGAACAGAATTTGTGTACCAAATGTCAAGGACTTGAAACGTATAATTTTGCATGAGATGCATAATGTTCCTTATGCAGGGCACCGGGGATATCAGAAAACCGTAGCAACGGTCAAGAGCCAATACTTTTGGCCAGGTATGAAGAGAGAAATTGCAGAATACATTACTAAGTGTATGGAATGCCAGAAAGTTAAAACAGAGCATAGACACCCAGCAGGATTGTTGCAACCTTTTCCCATTCCTGAATGGAAGTGAGAAGTAGTGACCATGGATTTTATTACAGGATTGCCCAGAACAGGAAAGCTACATGATTCGATTATGGTAGTGATGGACAAGCTTACAAAAGATGCCCATTTTATTCCACTAAAAACTACTCACAAGGTAGCGGATGTCGCTGATATTTTCATGAAGGAAGTAGCATGATTGCATGGAATTCCCAAAACAGTTGTGTTTGACAGAGACCCAAAATTCACCTCGAATTTATGGAAAGGATTGTTCAAAGGATTCAGAACGAATCTGAACTTTAGTACAACTTACCATCTTGAAACTAATGGGTAGACAGAGAGGGTGAATAGAGTGATAGAGGATATGTTGAGAATGTATGTGATGGATAAACCATCAAAATGGGAAGATTATCTACATTTAGTAGAATTCGCTTACAACAATGGGTATCAGGCATCATTGAAGATGAGCCCATTTGAAGCACTTTATAGTAGAAGGTGCAATACTTCAGTAAGCTGGGATAACCCAGTTGATAGAAAAGTAGTTGGGCTAGAGTTGCTCAAGGAGATGGAGAACCAAATGTTAAAAATTAAGTAGAATTTGAAAGCTGCCCAAGACAGACAAAAAATACGCGCAACCTTGAGGTCAACAAATACCATGCGCAATAACTAAAGTGTGCGCAATATTAAGGTCAACGAACCTTTATGTATATGATATGCATTATAGGCTAGTGAGCCAGTATTATAAGCCATAATGCTTATGTCTTAGAATTAGGCCAAAGCGCCTAGATGTTAAAGGCCAGTGCGCCTATTTTGTATAAGTTTCATGATTAATATAAAACACATCACTGTGCACAGACCGATCACGATAAAATAGAAGGGGGACTAGATTCCAACCAAATCGGGAAAGGGAAGGCCTAAAGTTAAGAACAGGGCTAAGCTAGAAAGCTTAAAGCCAAAAAGAAATATTATATTAATATTTCTTTAAGAACATAAAGTACGGATAATTAATTTATCCTAAGTCCTAAAGTAGGGGACAAGTGTATGAGACCAGCTTCCAACATGACAAGTGTCAAGTTGGAGACATGCATACTCATTACCGAGACTTAGTTCCTTTGGGGGATATCGTCCATTGTAGAGGGGGAACCTTAACATTTTTCTTGCAACCAGAGAACCAGTATCCGTAATACATTCCGTGAATCCTGGAGCTACCTTGTATCTTCCTACCACCGTACCCAGACCAAATCGATAACCATTCCTATTAGTGTTCCTGTCAGCTTAGAAGTGGGATTGAAGAGGTGGGTTGTTAGGCCCGTGAGCAATTCTCTGAGTGGGAGAATTGTTGAGGATCGATTCCTGAAGGTGCTAAACTACGGCTACAACGCTTTGAGACTTCCAGTCTGGCCTATTGCTGAAGCCCTGGAAGGGAAGTGGGGCATCCAAAGGACTGTTGAGCAGAGAAGAGGCACACTTCCTTGGGTGGGACAAGCATGTGGGGAAGGAGAGGCTATAGGTTGTGGTTGAGTGAGCACCTGAGAGGGAGTCTTTCTGGTTAACCGTGAACCTATATCCTGGTTAGGAATCCCTTTCTTGATTGGAGTCTAGTCCCAACTCGGGGGTGACTCACTGTTGAGAGTGATGAACAATGTAGTCTAAGGCTGGGAGGTTCGTGGACGGTCTGCAGGCAGTTGGTGACATTCTCACTAAGATAAGTATCAATTATGTGATGAGTTTATATGCTGCATTGTCATTTATGTGTTATTTTATGGATTTTATGGTTTGTGTGAGCATATTTGTCCGTATGTTTAGGGGTATACCCCTGTATATGATGCATGTCTGTGTTTGTTGTTAATTCAGTCTGAAATCGTATATTTACAGAATGCAATTGTTTGTTTATGCTTTATATAAGAAGCTTCCGCTAGAGCATTGTATGTATATGTTTAATTGCATGCATTCAATATGTATATATGTATGTGTGTGTATATACGTATATAAAAGAGAAAAATTTATGTGACATAGCTCGGTTAAATACTAGGTGTGTTACAACATGTTGTCAGAACTAAGTTAAGTGTTTGAGTAGTGGCATCCCCCGACCTGTTGGTGGTCAGGGTATGTTACACTTGGGACTTAGGATAAAATAATATATCCTTAGTTTATGTTTTTTAAAGAAATATTAATATAATATTCATTTTTGGGTTTAAGCCCCTTTAACCTAGCCCCCTTAACCTCAGTTAATGGAGTTATCCCCCTGAACTCTTTGATGTGATCGATCTGCCAAAGTGATTTATTTCATTATATTTTCATCTGATTACCTTTACATTCTTAGTACCACGGTACTGATCTATATCCAGGATCACCATCCCAAAAAACATAAATTCCATGCACTAAACTAGTGTGTGCGGGACATCTGGATTGCACACACTCTTCTTTCAGTGTGCCACCCTCGCAAACTTACATAAGTGTGCATTACAACATACTGTATATACAAAAGGCTTCCCGTGCCTCCAAAACCTACGCACTAAGCCAATGCGTGGTGAATCCATGTTACACATTATTTTCATCACCCTTATGACCGTTAATAATGTAAACCTATATGTTTCCTTCAGAGGGGTCGATGGCCTGAATTCATGAAAAAAGAAGGGAGAAGAACTTTTCCTGAGAGAAGAAGTTGTATTTTCCTTTGTAAAATCCCTATTAAAGAGGATTTCCACAGGCTGCTCTATACACAGGGTGTAAAAATGCCTGATTTCCATAGGTTGTACTAAAGCTAGGCTGCGTAGTTTCTGCAGGCTTCACTATAGGTAGGGTGCGGAAATGCCTGATTTCTACAGCCTGCATTATAGCTAGGGTGAGGAAATCCCTGTACGTGGGAAAAACAAGCGTCTTCTCGATGCTTCTAGAAGGAGAATATTCTATGGTGAGGTGGCCTCTGAATGGTTTGGATCTTACTCGATTTCATGATTTAGTGGGATTATCCTAACCTCCTCACCTTATCCTCTTCAGCTTATAAAACGAGAGGAGTTCTCATGAAAAAAGTTAGCTTTTGAGATTGGCTTGTTATTGAGTTTTGTAGCTTGGAGTTTTTGGAGCTTGTATGTTGGCTTTGATCTTTGCTTTGTCAAGATAGATTGTGAGTAGCTATCAGATCTATAGTTTCAGAATTCGTGGAGCAAAAGTGTGTGGGAAGCAAGAAACTGTTGGAAGGAACTTGACAACATCAAGGCATCTGGTTGTATCTTTCTTCCACATTATTTAATACATATATACTTTTATTTCCTATATGAATCTTATTTGTCCATATTGTATGATTCCTTGATCACGTACATAGTTTCATATCAAGTAGACTCTGTTTTTCTCGTCTTCGTTGGCTTGTGTTTCTTTGTAGATATTTCTCCATAAGCCTCGCGACAGAGCTTGGATTACATTGGCAAAGTCGGATCTTCGATATCTAAAAGGTTTGTTCTAGATCCATTTCTCATTTGATAATTGAAATCTAAGGAAACAGTAGTGTACTGTCTTGTTTTGTTCTAGTTTCGTAATGAAGATAGGGGGATTGATTTGTGTTCGCACTTAATAATTAGCCCGATAACAATCCAAGGTTGCACATCTTTTTCCTTCAGTGTGCCATCCTTTAGCACTTACACTTGTGCGCGTTGCATACGTTAAGTTGTTTCATTTTCAGTGAGCCATTCTTGTGTACTTACACAGGTGCATGCCAAAACACTAAACTGCGCACTATATAATATTACAATTGCATGCACTCCTTTGGTGTGAGATTCTCACGCACTAACTTAATGTGCATAGTACCAAACCAAGGATCTTGTTAATTCATCTCACCAACTTATAAGTAAAGTGTAGTTACATTCATATGTACACTTGGGGTTCAGCCTAGGGGTATTACAATCCCCTCCCCCTTATTTATGCGTTGTCCTCGGTGCAATATATACACATGTACAATCAAAATTTAAAGAATTCTCAAAAAGATTCGGGTATCCTACCTGCATAGCATCATCATGCTCCTAAGTTGTATCATCAGGGTCGTACCAGGTCCATTATACCTTACTAGCTCTATGGCTCAATTTCAGAGACGCTTGATTTTCCAATCCAATATGCACACCAGATGCACTTGAAAATCACCTTCTTGCTCCACAATCCAATCAATGACATTATTAGTATTAGGCACATACTTTTTAAGTATTGTTACATGAAATACATTATGAATATGCATTGATGTAGGTAAGGCAAACATATATGCTATAGGCCTAATCCTTTCTAGGATTCCAAATGGCCCACAAAACTGAGTTGATAGCTTTGAGCAATTTCTCAATCTCAGGGAACTTCTATTGGCCTTTACTTTCAGGAACACATGATCACCCACATTAAATTCCCTGTGAGTTTTTCCCTTATCAACATAGATTTTCTACCTATCTTGCGCAGCTATTATCAGACTAATCGGTAGGTGCGGACACTATGTTGGCAGCCAATCCGCATTTTCCCACTGTCTTATAAGCTGCCCACACCAATGTTTTGCAAACATCAGTTTTTCGTCGCAATTTTTAAATAAACGACACTTTTATTTTTGTGACATTTGCAAATTTTCCATCGCTTTGTTTTCACGACTGTAAGCGTGAAAACTTAGTCTTTCGAAGTCGCATTTAAATCATTATTTGAACTGTCATGATCTTTCTTGTCAATATGCCTATTGCGCTTACATTTCACTTATCGTTATGTAGCTGGCAGAACTTTCGAACTATACTCATTGAACATTCTTGTATTGATTGTGTGACTTGGTTTCATTGAGTTTGTAATGCGTTGGCATTTGGATTTGCATTTTGTTTGACCTACTTGACCGTTGGTTTCATGAAAATACATAGGGGTTATGATTAAATCCTTCATATATATATTTTACTATAATGCCTATGTTTATGTTTTCATAACTATTGGTATGATGGTTATATGAAGACCCATCAGCACATTGGTTAAACTATTGATATGAGCTGATACATTGGCGCATGGTTAAATATTTGGTATTGGTTTCAAATTAAATGTTGATGGTTTAAAACTATGGCACAACGTTGATTACGTGCGTTGGTTTATACACTTACCATTGGATTCATTGGTCGGCCAAGTGACATGACTGTTGAACTATGCTATAATGGGTAGAATAGCTATAAGTCGGTGGTTGTACTTTGGCAATAACTATTTTGCATGGAAGAGATAAGCTCCACCACCTTCGCACGATGGCATTTATGCCTATCCCTTATTCCCCATTTACCTCTGTTAGCTCAGATAACCCTTCGTGTATTTTTCTCCTGTGTGTGCTATGATCCAAACCCTGGGCTTACTGTGTGCTTGGCTCCATGGCACCAGTCGTGCGAATCAAGCCAAACGACAGCCAAGCCTTACTGTTATTTGACAATGCCCGCAAAGACTTGGAGGAAAATGGTTGGCTCACCTTTGTACAACGATTTGAGGGTTTTAATCTAGTTGTGGCGCAACAATTCGCCATGACTTTCGATGGCTCTAGACCCAAGATGGGTGACATCCAGTTGGAAATCAACGAGGAATTTATCAGTTCTGCTACAGGGTTACCTGCGATGGGCCAGCGTTGGTTCAAAAATTTGAAAGTGGAAGAGGTTCCATGGCCACTGTTGTTCCTCTCACGCAAAGTCACCTCTTGTGACAGAGGTATGCCCATATCCTTGCTAAAATCACGATGGCATGACCTTTTAATAATAGTCAAGTAATTCATGACCTGTGAAGGTCGATATGGACTCGTGTTTCTCTACCACCTGCGTTTGTTAATGAATTTTATGGGATACCCGTTGAATATGCCCTTTTACTTTCAGCGTAGCCTATATAAAATGTCGAAAAGGTTTAAAAGGGAGAAGGATGACAGTAGCCTGTTCCACCATGGACTTATTAAACATATCATTGTTCACTACTTAAGTCTACATGGTGATAGCTAGACAACTTTCATCGCTCGAAATGGTTTTAATGACACAAACCCTGTCCAGGTTGACAAGCCTGTGGTGAATGAAACCAAGGCCGAGCCACCTGTGCCCTTCCATATCCTATTGCCCTCTCCTAAGCCTTCGGTCGACCCTGCTATTGACTTACCAGACGTTGGAACTGAGAAGGCCAAGGCTATAAAGAAACCTATGAGAAAAAAGGCTAAGGAAAACACTACTGCTAATGCCAAGGGTAAAGAGAACGCTCGGCTTATTTTGAGAATGGCTAGGAACAAACCTAAACCCTCTACTGAGTCAAAGCCTATTGTCCTTAGTGAGGATTCAGACTCTGACGTAGAACGTTTCTTAGCCAGCGAGTACCCTTACTCGCAGGGTTTATGCCCCGAACCACCTTATGATTTTGTGACAAATCTTCCCCCCTGCCTAAGAAACGATCCCAGTTACTCAAGGATTAAATTTCCTAACGAAACCCTCAACAATATGTCCAAACCCTCGCCTGCTCTTTCAAAACCCACACAGCCGTCCTGTGACCAATGTGATTTATGGTTGGAACGATACTACATCGATGTTCCCCTACTCCAATCCAAAATTCAAACGCTGGAAAGTCAAGTTGCAGTGTTGACCAGCCAAAGAGACCAACTCCAAGCAACTGATAAGAAGGAGAAGACAACTGGCTCCATCCTTTTCAAGAATGTTGAATCGGCCACAGCCGTTATCAACTCCAAATTGTCGTGACCAAGCCATCTACTTGCCATACAGGTATGAATTTTGAAATTTCTCTAGTTGTGTTAATGATTAAGGTTGATATAATGATTTGAATTATGTTTTCAAATAGCTCTGTCTCTCATTCAAAATGGTTCTGTCATTCGGTGTTCATCCTGTACATTGTTTCGTTTTGCTAAAAACAAATGAAATTTCGATTTGATATACGATTTGCTCATAGATTTTTATTGGATTTGAATGGCCTTCGTTTGGATTTGATTTGTTAGTTTGTCTAATTGAGTTAACAAAATTGATGGTTTTCTTTCAATTCAATTCGTTTTTTATCCACTCTGAACAGGAAGTTTTTCATGCTCAATTTAGAATATGATCGTGTTTGGATTTGATTTCGTTATGATTCATATGATGTGATTGGCAAACGATTTCAATGAGTTTGGTTGTTACGATCTTGTAATGTGCTGTGTCATATAATTTTCAAAGCAGGAATACAACTCTGATCGTTTCCATTTTGGGAAGAACGACTCTGTTTTTTCGGAAACAATGCTTTCATTTAAAACCTGTGCAAACGATATTCACGCCCGAATCATGGAAGGTTTTTTATTATCTATGATTGTGTTAAATCCTCGCAGTTTGATTCGCTTGATTGGATTGATGTTTATTTTCAGTCAGTTTGATCATTTTCATGAGCTGGATTCGCATCGTAAAAGCTACTCTGTTTGATTTTAATTTGCAAAATGAATTGATTGACTTTGTTATCACTATCGAATCCAGTTATAATTCGTTTAGGAGAAATGATTTTGATCAAGGTAAATCGATCTTGTCGGCCCAGTTGGCTAATAACAAACGATCGGATATCTATTGGGAACTCTGTTACTAATTGATTGATCCTGTTACGATTTTGTTTATGGACAGTTACGAGTCAGTTATGGTTTAACTCGCTCACAGCCTAGATCGTATGACAATACATTTATAACGATTTGAAAAGTGATCTTGTTTGGATTCGATCGTATCTCCTGTTGTTGAGGAAGCATAACGATTGCCTGCGATTTGTTTTGATTATATCAGTTTCAAATTGGATATGAAACGATTTCAAAACTGTTTGATTATGATTATGTCCACCCGACTCTTGGCAACAAACGAAACATAGTACACCTATCTCTGTATTCGGTTGATTGATTTTGATCCTGTTTGATTTCGAATGGTATAACAATTTCAAATTGAATGATTCGTTTTCAAATAGCTATTGGATGTTAATTGAACTTGATTCTTAAAAATATTTTCAATCGATTTTAATGCTGATTCTATGTCTTATTTAGACCAGCTACATAATCGCAAGATTCTGTAGCTAGTCTATAGGATTAGATTTTTATCATTTTATTAATTCATAATCCTTCTAACTTGTTCATTTTTGGCCCTTTTCAAGTAAATTCGAATTGCATGGGACATGCTGGACAGGCTAGGAGAATATTTGTGTGTTTTAGTTTTATTTTAGGTTCCTAGTTTAGTTAAACTTGGGATATATGCCCAGATTTATGTAAACAGTTTTGATAACTTTCACAGGGAGGTTTTACCCTGTGGAAAACCTTTAAATACTTATTATTTTTTGTAATAAGGATCATCCTCACTTGTGGGAGAACCAGGCTATGGATTTCTAATACAAACTGAGACAAGAGTTGATGTTTTGCTACAGCCTTCGCTTTCATAATATCAATCTTTTGTTTCAAGTTTATGCATGTCATTAGCAATTGATTATAGACTACTTTAGCTATCTTAGTCTATTGCAGAATGATATGAATTAGTTAATGTCTCATCCATATCTGATTTCTTTCAATACTTAAAAATACAACAATTACTTTAGTCAGTTAATGAATGATAGATTTCTCTTCTTCATCAATTGAATTATTTTGTATAAGTCTTTGCATACGGGTTTATCTAATTGTGGAGATTTATAAAACATATGATTGTTGTGATTTTTATGTCTTGTTTGTCCTGTAAACAAAATTAAAGAGCACTACAAGTATCGTTTATGAGAAGCTCTTGGATAAATCGGTGCAGGTTTCCTCCCTCCGATCAGCTGAGACAGTCATCATACACAGGACAAATTGGGAGCATTCTTCCAGGTTAGTTTGTGATTTATTGTCGTTAATTTATTTTAGTATTTTAGTTAGATATATTTGTAGTTTAGATTAGTGATTTAGTTTAGTTAGTTTTTTGTTGTATTTCTGTTCATAAAACTATAAAATCGACAAAAATATCTTTTTCTGTCTTAGGGCAGAATATGAGTGAGTTTTCCAGGTTTTATTTAAATCTGTAAATTGTGGATATTGTACATTTTGTGAATAAGTTATATTTCAGTTAGTAGTTAGATAGTTAATTAGTTAGAGTTAGTATAGTATTAGTTAGTATATTGTATATATAGAAAATTTAGATTAGTTAGTTTGTTTTAATAGTTAGTTTTAGTTTTATTAGTTAGTTTTATATATTTAGTTAGATTAGTTATTGTAGATTAGTTTTCTTTTTGTTTTCTTAGGACCTTAGATCGGCTAACAGAGCCGCTAAACCCGTCAGGGTCGTTCATCCCAAACGTCTTGGGTTATTAGACAACCCTAGACCGGTTCCACTCTCTCAGTTGATAGACGGTCAATTTCGCCCGTCAACAAATGGCGCTAGAAGGAGGGATTGAACTTAATTAATGGCACGAGGCGGTCACAAGACTCCTCCACCCCCTAATCGCTCACCTATAGTGACTAGAAGCCATTCAAATGATAATATTCCCCTTCAAACAGAAACTACTTCAATCGACGATCCACAGATCACAGTTGAGCCAGCAACCCCTAATCCTATAGGTGGTGACATACAAGAGATTGTCCGCCAATCTCTTATAAAAACACATAGTGCCTTAGCCCGTTTGAGGCAACCAAACCGTCCGTGGGGTCAACCGTTGTAATTCTCTGATATCAGAGAACAATTAGGTGGCACTAATCCTACTGTGAATCCTTCATATCCAATCTTAAATCCTGCTGCAGGAGGATCTGGGATACCGCCTTCACCACCTCCATCATCTCCTTCCTCTTTTGGAGGAGATTCCTCTGACGAAGGCAATTCCCCTTCTCAGCCTTCCACACCCACTACCCCAATGGAAAATCAGAACAATCCTGCTAGACCCTGGCTTGATCAGGATGCCGTAGTTGTACTTGGAGCTCAACACCCTTTACCTAAGCACCCAGAGAAATGGCTTCCCAAGTTTGACCCCGACTCTAAACAGATCGCCGAAGATAACATTAAAAAATTTATGTTAGCCATAAGACTCTGCAATGTCAAACATGAAGACGTTTTCTGTAGGTTGTTCCCTTATACTTTCAAGGGTAATGCATCCACTTGGTACTTTGCCTAGCAACCCCATACCATCGTGTCTTGGGAAAAGTTCGAGTCGTGCTTTTTGGAAAAATTCGGAGACGGTAAACCTCCGGAAGTCCTAGTCATGGATCTTTCTAGCTTAAGAATGAACCCAAAAGAAAAAGTTAAAGACTTTAATCAAAGATTCTTAACGCTTAAAAATTGAATCCCTATGGATTCTATGCTTGCTGAGAGTCTTATAATAGCTTACTACACTAAATCTTTGCATCAAAGTATAGCTATTTGGGTCAAACAATCTAAAAAAGCCACGTTGTTAGAAGCCTTCGAGGAGGCCAGTTAGATTGAAAAAGACATACTTAGTCTTAAGGACTCTTCTAGCAACGAAACTGAGACTAGTTCTTCTTCCAGAAAGAAGATCGAAATCCTCCCCAGACCCACTCAAAGTAAAACAAAACCTAAAAATTCTGATTTAGAAAACTTAACTAAAGTTGTTCAAAAAATGTCAAATCAAGTTATAGACTTGAAAAGGTCGACCAAAGAAGCTTCCTCTAGCAAAGAACCTTACAAACCCCCGTTCCGGAAGCCTTTTCCTACCAACTGACCTAATCCAACCACTGAAGGCCTTAATCTAGAAAGTTTGCAATGCGCCCTTCAAACAATCCTAGAAGAACAAGATAACTTGATGCCTCCTAAGATTCCTAAGGAGGTAGTTGAACAAGAGATAGTCCAAGAAGAAGAGTCTTCTCCAAACATTTTTGGACACTTCTCGGACAACATATTTCAAGCTAACTTCGAGACAGTACATCCTTATAATACCAGGAGTAATACAACAAACAAACCTTCTACCGAAAACACTACAACTTCGCTTCCAAAGCAATCTAAATCAGCTGAGACTAAACAGAGTAATGTGAACCCCAACTTAGATTATGATGTTGTTGAAGATCTTAAAAAGTTAAGGGCTAACATTTCTATTTATGAGTTATTGAAGTTTCTGTTTTTGTTACAAAAAATGTTGCAAAATATCTCAGAGAATGGCAAAAATGGTAATTCTAATGGTAACAAGGTTGTGAAAAACAAAGCTCCCCAGAAGACTTCCACTAAAAATAATCTTGATCCTCAAGATAAAGGAAGACTTCCTGTAAGTAATGTAAATAATGTAAATAATGTAGATAAAGTAGCTTTAGAAACTGCGAGTAAAAAGCCACAAGCCACCACTCTTAGTACTTGCAAAAATGTACCTCCGTTCCTATTAACTTTCGAGATCTTTAATAGAAACGTGCACAATTGTATGGTAGACTTGGGGGCGTCATCCAATGTGATGCCTTGGTCTGTTTGCCAGAAGATTAACGCTGAGGTTGAACCCTCAACTTTAAAAATCATACAACTTGATCGGACAAATGTTAAAGTTATAGGCGAACTAAAGAATGTGCTTATTAGATTATCGTCTAACCCCAAGGTTCATCAAGTTATTGATATAATTGTTGTGGATATTCCAGAAGTGTATGCTTTGTTTTTAAGCAGGGACTAGTCGGAGCAGCTACATGGCTATTTTGCGACAGATTGGTCCCATCTATGGCTTCCGGAGAATGGCAAGCCTAATAAGATAAAAGTGAATCGTGAGCGCTATCTTAAGTTCACAGTCACAGATTTGAACGATCCCAACGAACCATTTACACCTTCTGCTGATTCACCTGAAGTACAAGGGATGGGCATCTTCTTCGGCAATTTCATGGTCGAGGCTTCACCTATCACCAATCCAGAAAAGCAGTCCGAGATTGTAGCATATATGCAGCCGGCAATTTCCATGCAACGATCCTATGTACCCGAAGAAAATCAAATTTGGTCTCTGTATTTCGACAGGTCAAAGTCCAAAGAAGGAGCTAGAGCAGGCTGCGTCATTATCGATCTGGCAGGTAACAAAACATTGATAGCATGTAGGTTGGAATTTGAATGTACTAACAATACTGCAAAATATGAGGCTTTACTACAAGGTCTCAGAAAAGCTTTGGATATGAACATTCAAAATTTAACCGTCTTTGGCAACTCTGAAATAGTGGTTAGACAGGTAAGAGATTCTATCCACTGTTTGTCCCCGCATCTCAAAAGCTACCAGTCTGAGGTATGGATTTTAATGAATAAATTTTCTTCTTTCAATATAAATTCTATTCCTAGATTGAATAAATCTGAAGCAGATTTATTAGCTAATGTAGCTTCTAAACTTCTTCCTACAGAAGGCTTATCCCCAGACGCATTCTCCGTTGAGTTGCTATTTCAGCCATCTATCCCCGACAACATCACGAACTGGAGAGTATTTTACGACGATCAACAGATTATTAACTTTCTACACATGAAAGAAACTTTTCAAGGCGCGGTGATAGACGAACACACACACGATGACAATTTGTGCGATTTCACGGTAATACCAGATCCGAAAACTCCTGAATCTTCATCAGATATGGTAAACTTGATCCCAAAATCTGTAATTAGATTAGAGAAGTTTTATGATTTTCAAGATAAATTTAAAAAGACGGTCAATTGTAAAACCAATAGTTCCTTGTTATCTTATGAAAAAGTAAACTTAGGAACTAATGAAAATCCCCAGTGCATTAATCTAGGGTTGGGATGTTCTCAACAAGAAAAAGTCGCATTTATTAAATTGTTCAAAGAATTTAAAGATGTCTTTGCATGGACGTATGATGACCTTAAAACTTTCGACCCTAACATCATACAGCGTGTCATCCCGATGAAGCCCCAAACCTTACCCTTTCAACAAAAACTGAGGAAAATGCATCCTAAACTCGAACCAACCGTTCAAAAAGAATTGAATAAGCTCCTAAATGCTAAGATAATTTTTCTTGTTAGGCACACTCAATGGGTTTCTAACCTTGTCCCAGTCCGGAAGAAAAGTGGGGAAATTTGACTCTGTGTCGATTTCTGAAACCTTAACAGAGCGTCTGATAAAGACAAGTATCCTGTCCCGCCCATGGAACAGATCCTTCAACAGGTATCTGGTTCTGAGAGGCTATCCTTATTGGATGGTTTCTTTGGGTACAACCAAGTCCTAATGTCTCCACCAGACCAACTAAAAACTACCTTCCGTACTCCGTGGGGCACTTATGCTTATCGCAAAATGCCTTTTGGATTGATTAATGCTAGTGCCACCTTTCAGAGAGCAATGGATATTGCTTTCTGAGGCTTAATAAATCAGTCCGTCGTAGTTTACTTAGATGATGTGACTGTATTTTCTAAAAACAAAAACGATCATCTAGCTCACTTACGAGCCGTCCTACTGCGATGTCATAAATAGGGCATCTCTTTAAATCTGAAAAAATCCATCTTTGTAGTAGAACAAGGTAAAATCTTAGGATTCATTGTGTCTAGTGAAGGGATGATTATTGATCCCGAAAGGACTCAAGTCATCGCAAAACTTCCCCCTCCTACATCCAAAAAATCTATGCAGTCTTTCTTAGGCTAGATTAACTTTGTGAGAAGATTTGTCTCCAGCTTCTCTGAAATGGTCAGACCCTTGCAAAACCTAATTAAGAAAGACACCCAATATCAATGGGGACCCCTAGAAAATCAAGCTTTTAATGCAATAAAGAAGGCCATAATAGACGCTCCGTCTCTCATGAGCCCAGATTTTTCTCAAGAATTTACACTCTACACTTTTTCTTCTGACCATTCCTATGCCGCCGTCCTAACCCAAAAGAATACCGAAAACAATGAAGTACCCATTGCATTTATGAGCTCTACTTTCAAAGGCATTGAACTTAATTACCCAACGGTAGATCGGCAAGCCTATGCTGTTTTCAAAGCAATTAAGCACTTCCGGTCCTATCTTTTGAAGTCAAGGACGAAAGTTATTGTCCCCTACCCAACCGTGAGGAACTTGTTAGTGCAGAAGGAACTAGGAGAAAAGAGAGCCAACTGGGTCACCTCCTTGCAAGAGTATGACTTAGAAATCACCCCAGATCATATAGTGAGAGGCCAAGGCTTATGCAAGTTAGTCGTTGATTCAGCAGCAGAACATCAAGAAGAAAGTGATACGTCAAACCTAGGATAATGGGACCAAAGTCTAATCTGTTGTGCACAAAACCTTGTTAGTCCTTGGTATGACGATATAAGATTTTGTCTTGAACACAGATCAGCCCCCCGTCACCTTGACCCTGCCAAAAGAAGAGCGTTGAGACTAAAGGTTGCCTCCTTTCATCTGGTTAATGGTATCCTGTTTCGTCAAAACTTTGACGGCGTACTGATGTGTTGTCTTGAAAAAGACGAAGCAGAAAAAGTCTTGATAGAGTTGCATGCAAAAGAAGCTGGTGGTCACTTCGGTGGTGACACCACTACTCATAAGGTTTTAAGAGCCGGTTATTACTGGCCCACGCTTTTTAGAGACGCCCATGCCTTGTGTCGTGAATGTATCATCTGTCAAAAAGCATCAGGGTGGTTACAAAAACCAACCTTTCCTTTGCATCATGTTTCAGTAGATTCTCCTTTTCAGCAGTGGGGCCTTGATATCATAGGTCCAATAAACCCTCCATCCTCACAACAACATAAGTTTATTGTGACAGCCACAGACTACTTTACCCGATGATCTGAAGCCGCTGCGCTGAGAACTGTCAACACCAGTCAGGTAATTGCCTTTCTAAATTCGAATATTATCACTCGTTTCGGTATCCTTGACTATTTAGTTTTCGATAATGCTTCTTACTTTTCCTCTCTTGAGATGAGCGAGTTCTCTTTGGAAAAAGGAATTAAGCTGAAGTATTCTGCTAGTTACTACCCCCAGGGCAACAGATTGGCAGAATCGACAAACAAGAACTTGATTAAAATCATCAAGAGAACGGTGGTTGAAAATCACAAGAATTTGCACAATGCATTGTTAAATGCGTTATGGGATGATAGGGTAACGCCAAAAGTTGTTGTAGGTAACTCCCCCTTTTTTCTTGTTTATGGCAGAGAAGCAATTCTGCCACCTCACATTCTTCTTCCTTCACTTCAATTGTCACAAAAAGTCCAAGAAGAAGATTATCCCCCTTTGGAAAATTGAATTAACGCTTTGATGAAGCTAGAAGAGGTAAGAGCCCAAGCTAAATGTAAGTTAGATCAACATCAACAATTGGTTAAAAGATGGTTCGATTCTAACTCTGCTTCTGATAGGAATTTTTAAGTAGGTGATCTCATCTTGAAGTGGGACAAACCGCATGAGGGAAAGGGAGAACACACTAAATTTCAAAACTTATGGCTTGGACCGTTTTTAATTGCTGAAAAGTTGGGTCCCAGTTCTTTTTGATTGCAGAATCTTGAGGGTCAGCTTGACACCTATCCGGTGAATGGCCAGGCCCTGAAAAGATACTTTGCTTGATAACAACCCTTGTATATTATGTACATATTTTTCTTTTGTGTGCTTTTTCATTTGCTTTTTAGTTTTTGATTTTTCTTTGAATTTATCAGTTTCTGTTTTCTTTGAAATACACATACCTGTATACTGAGCTATTCAAACAAAGACAATAGAAAATTCCTTCGCTAAAATAACTACTAAGAAAAAGGTATAAACATCATTAGTATATTGCTGAAATTTATATCTATGTTGGAAAAGTCTGTTTAAAAGAAGATGGCTGATTTCGATCTTTGAGTAAAGTTCATCATGATCATCCATTATCTTTTTATGCTGTCCCTATTCCGTAAAGGAATGACTCAGAGGATGTCTCCCTGCCTTAGGAAGTGGTTTTTGTAAATAAAACCTTTCTGGATCTAAATAAGAGACGGTTCTAAAAAAAAAAAAAAATGATGAGGTCTAAAAAAATATGTTGAAAAATCATGATTTTTAGCATCACCCCGCTCGACTATATATCTATGAAAAAACAAAACAAAATAAATTATTAATAAGAGCTATGGGAAGTGCTTGTAAACCCACCGGGATACTGAATAGGTCTGTTGGCAGCGGGTAAATGCATGCATGGCGCCAAGACAACTTCGCCGGGGTACTGAACAGACCCGCTGGCAGCGAAGCAATGTCGGGTATATGAAAATTAGTAAATAAGAAACCTCTTAACCTTAAAACATCCTTTATTTGATCCAGAACTTCTTGTCAGGATACAGATGTTAGAGTGGGTTAAATGGAAACCCTTTCGAGGCTATGGACGCCTTCTAGCAGCAATGGCTATGCCAATAGTATTGGAGATTTTATCTTTAATATCATGACTTGTTGATCTTAAGATTGTTATCAGTTTTCATCTTTTGAAACACTGCTGGAATAATTGGTTAATGATGATGTTTATGCTATTTTCTTGTTGTTATTTTTGAGTTGAAATTATCTATGTTGTACTAATCTGAATTTGTTCCTTTTGGCAGAGATAACTGCTTCTACTAGTGTGTCGCCATTATTGGCAGCCAATCCGTATTTTTCCACTGTCTTATAAGTTGCCCACACCAATGTTTTGCAAACATCAGTTTTTCGTCGCAATTTTTAAATAAACGACACTTTTATTTTTGTGACATTTGCAAATTTTCCATCGCCTTGTTTTCACAACTGTAAGAATGAAAACTTAGTCTTTCGAAGTCGCATTTAAATCATTATTTGAACTATCATGATCTTTCTTGTCAATATGCCTATTGCGCTTACATTTCACTTATCGTTATGTAGCTGGCAGAACTTTCAAACTATACTCATTGAACATTCTTGTATTGATTGTGTGACTTGGTTTCATTGAGTTTATAATGCGTTGGCATTTGGATTTGCATTTTGTTTGACCTACTTGACCGTTGGTTTCATGAAAATACATAGGGGTTATGATTAAATCCTTCATATATATCTTTTAATATAATGCCTATGTTTATGTTTTCATAACTATTGGTATGATGGTTATATGAAGACCCATCGGCACATTGGTTAAACTATTGATATGAGCTGATACATTGGCACATGGTTAAATATTTGGTATTGGTTTCAAATTGAATGTTGATGGTTTAAGACTATGGCACAACGTTGATTACGCGCGTTGGTTTATACACTTACCATTGGATTCATTGGTCGGCCAAGTGACATGACTGTTGAACTATGCTATAATGGGTAGAATAGCTGTAAGCCGACAGTTGTACTTTGGCAATAACTATTTTGCATGGCAGAGATAAGCTCCACCACCTTTGCATGATGGAATTTATGCCTATCCCTTATTCCCCATTTACCTCTGTTAGCTTGGATAACCCTTCGTGTATTTTTCTCCTGTGTGTGCTATGATCCACACCCTGGGCTTACTGTGTGCTCGGCTCCATGGCACCAGTCGTGCGAATCGAGCCAAACGACAGCCAAGCCTTACTGTTATTTGACAATGCCCGCAAAGACTTGGAGGAAAATGGGTGGCTCACCTTTGTACAACGATTTGAGGGTTTTAATCTATTTGTGACGCAACAGTTCGCCATGACTTTCGATGGATCTAGAGCCAAGATGGGTGACATCCAGTTGGAAATCGATGAGGAATTTATCAGTTCTGCTACAAGGTTACCTGCCATGGGCTAGCGTTGGTTCAAAAATTCGAAAGTGGAAGAGGTTCCATGGCCACTGTTGTTCCTCTCGCGCAAAGTCACCTCTTGTGACAGAGGTATGCCCATATCCTTGCTAAAACCGTGATGGCATGACCTTTTAATAATAGTCAAGTAATTCGTGACCTGTGAAGGTCGATATTGACTCGTGTTTCTCTACCACCTACATTTGTTAATGAATTTTATGGGATACCCGTTGAATATGCCCTTTTACTTTCAGTGCAGCCTATATAAAATGTCGAAAAGGTTTAAAAGGGAGAAGGCTGACAGTAGCATGTTCCACCATGGACTTATTAAACTTATCATTGTTCACTACTTAAGTCTACATGGTGATAGCTGGACAACTTTCATTGCTCGAAATGGTTTTAATGACACAAACCCTGTCCAGGTTGACAAGCCTGTAGTGAATGAAACCAAGGCCGAGCCAGCCGTGCCCTTCCATATCCTATTGCCCTCTCCTAAGCCTTCGGTCGACCCTGCTATTGACTTACCAGACGTTGGAACTGAGAAGGTCGAGGCTATAAAGAAACCTATGAGAAAAAAGTCTAAGGCAAACCCTACTGCTAATGCCAAGGGTAAAGAGAACGCTCGGCTTATTTCGAGAATGGCTAGGAACAAACCTAAACCCTGTGCTGAGTCAAAGCCTATTGCCCTTAGTGAGGATTCAAACTCTGACGTAGAAATTTTCTTAGCCAGCGAGTACCCTTACTCGTACGGTTTATGCCCTGAACCACCTTATGATTTCGTGACAAATCTTCCCCCCTGCCTAAGAAACGATCCCAGTTACCCAGGGATTAAATTGCCTAATGAAACCCTCAGCAATATGTCCAAACCCTCGCCTTCTCTTTCAAAACCCACACAGCCATCCTGTGACCAATGTGATTTATGGTTGGAATGATACTACATTGATGTTCCCCTACTCCAATCGAAAATTCAATCACTGGAAAGTCAAGTTGTAGTGTTGGCCAGCCAAAGAGACCAACTCCAAGCAACTGATAAGAAGCAGAAGACAACTGGCTCCGTCCTTTTCAAGAATGTTGAATCGGCCACAGCCATTATCAACTCCAAATTGTCGTGACCAAGCCATCTGCTCGCCATACAGGTATCAATTTCGAAATTGCTCTAGTTGCGTGAATGATCAAGGTTGATATAATGATTTGAATTATGTTTTCAAATAGCTCTGTCTCTCATTCAAAATGGTTCTGTCATTCGGTGTTCATCCTGTACATTGTTTCATTTTGCTAAAAATAAATGAAATTTCGATTTGATATACGATTTGCTCATAGATTTTTATTGGATTTGAATGGCCTTCGTTTGAATTTGATTTGTTAGTTTGTCTGATTGAGTTAACGAAATCGATGGTTTTCTTTCAATTCAATTCGTTTTGTATCCACTCCGAACAGGAAGTTTTTCATGCTCAATTTAGAATACAATCATGTTTGGATTTGATTTCGTTATGATTCATATGCTGTGATTGGAAAACGATTTCAATTTTGGTTGTTACGATCTTGTAATGCGCTGTGTCATATAATTTTCAAAGCAAGAATACAACTCTGATCGTTTCCATTTTGGGAAGAACGACTATGTTTTTTCGGAAACAATGCTTTCATTTAAAACCTGTGCAAATGATATTCACGCCCAAATCATGGAAGGTTTTTTATTAGCTATGACTGTGTTAAATCCTCATTGTTTGATTCACTTGATTCGCTTGATGTTTATTTTCAGTCAGTTTGATCATTTTCATGAGCTGGATTCGCATCGTAAAAGATGCTCTGTTTGATTTTAATTTGCAAAACGAATTGATTGACTTTGTTATCACTATCGAATCCAGTTATAATTCATTTAAGAGAAATGATTTTGATCAAGGTAAATCGATCTTGTCGGCCCAGTTGGCTAATAACAAATGATCGGATATCTATTGCGAACTCTTTTACTAATTGATTGATCCTGTTACGATTTCATTTGTGGACAGTTACGAGTCAGTTATGGTTTAACTCGCTCACGGCCTAGATCATATGACAATACATTTATAACAATTTGAAAAGTCATCTTGTTTGGATTCGATCGTATCTCCTGTTGTTGAGGAAGCATAACGATTGCCTGCGATTTGTTTTGATTATATCAGTTTCAAATTGGATATGAAATGATTTCAAAACTGTTTGATTATGATTATGTCCACCCGACTCTTGGGAACAAACGAAACAGAGTACACCTATCTCTGTATTTGGTTGATTGATTTTGATCCTGTTTGATTTCGAATGGTATAACAATTTCAAATTGAATGATTCATTTTCAAATAGCTATTGGATGCTAATTGAACTTGATTCTTAAAAAGATTTTCAATCGATTTTAATGTTGATTCTATGTCTTATTTAGACCAGCTACTGAATCACAAGATTCTGTAGCTAGTCTATAGGATTAGATTTTTATCATTTTATTAATAAAGAATCCTTCTAACTTGTTCATTTTTGTCCCTTTTCAGGTAAATTCGAATTGCATGGGACATGTTGGACAGGCTAGGAGAATATTTGTGTGTTTTAGTTTTATTTTAGGTTCCTAGTTTAGTTAAACGTGGGATATCTGCCCAGATTTATGTAAACAGTTTTGATAACTTCCACAGGGAGGTTTTACCCTGTGGAAAACCTTTAAATACTTATTATTTTTTGTAATAAGGATCATCCTCACTTGTGGGAGAACCAGGCTATGGATTTCTAATATAAACTGAGACAAGAGTTGATGTTTTGCTACAGGTTTCGCTTTCATAATATCAATCTTTTGTTTCAAGTTTATGCATGTCATTAGCAATTGATTATAGACTACTTTAGCTATATTAGTCTATTGCAGAATGATATGAATTAGTTAATGTCTCATCCATATCTGATTTCTTTCAATACTTAAAAATACAACAATTACTTTATTCAGTTAATGAATGACAGATTTCTCTTTTTCATCAATTGAATTATTTTGTATAAGTCTTTGCATACGGGTTTATATAATTGTGGAGATTTATAAAACATATGATTGTTGTGATTTTTATGTCTTGTTTTTCCTGTAAACAAACTTAAAGAGCACTACCGCTATTGTTTACGAGAAGCTCTTGGATAAATCGGTGCGGGTTTCCTCCCTCCGATCAGCTGAGACAGTCATCATACACAGGACAAATTGGGAGCATTCTTCTAGGTTAGTTTGTGATTTATTTTCGTTAATTTCTTTTAGTATTTTAGTTAGATATATTTGTATTTTAGATTAGTGATTTAGTTTAGTTAGGTTTCTATTTTATTTCTGTTCATAAAACTATAAAATCGACAAAAATATCTTTTTCTGTCTTAGGGAAGAATATGAGTGAGTTTTCCAGGTTTTATTTAAATCTGTAAATTGTGGATATTGTACATTTTGTGAATAAGTTATATTTCAGTTAGTAGTTAGATAGTTAATTAGTTAAAGTTAGTATAGTATTAGTTAGTATATTGTATATATAGAATAGTTAGATTAGTTAGTTTGTTTTAATAGTTAGTTTTAGTTTTATTAGTTTGTTTTATTTATTTAGTTAGATTAGTTATTGTAGATTAGTTTTCTTTTTGTTTTCTTAGGACCTTAGATTGGCTAACGGAGCTTCTAAACCTGTCAGGGTGGTTCATCCCAAATGGCTTGGGTTATTAGACAAACCCGGACCGGTTCCACTCTCTTAGTTGACGAACGGTCAATTTCGCCCGTCAACACACTAACAGATCTCCTTAGATCCACCTGGATCTAGAACAAAACAGGATAGGACATGACTCTTTCCCTAATTTTTGACCATTGAATTAGCTATTAGGGAGGAACAAGTAACATACCTTTGTATCGCTTCCTAGGGTCTCTGTTGCTCTCGCTTTGCTCTGATGCTCTCGTGAGGTCAAGACAAAGACAACAAAAACCAACCAAAGTGAAGATAGAAAAATATATTCAACTGTCAACTTATGTGTATGATCAAGAAATTACACAATAAAGTGAGAATAGCTTTATGGGAAAGGGACATGCCACTGTATCATATTAATTGAAATTAGAAGATTACAACCTGATCGTCTTGATGTCGCAAGATTCCTTTCGGTGGCTCTTAGCTCCAACACACACACTTGCTCAATCCTTGCATGAAGAAGATCAAATCCTCTTGATAGGCTTACTAGAGTTTCCAAGCTACTGTTCAAGCTAAGTCCTTCACACAATTCTTTCACCAATTCTCCAATGAATCTTGATTAACCTTTTCCATGAGAATTCCATCAATATATAGGAAAGAATGAGATGGTTACTTAGATAAGAATGATCCCACAATATCAGGGAATCTAGTACAAGGATAACCATTCAAATGCCAACCCATTCTTCTAGAAGATTCCCTTCTAGAACCATCAAGAATGCATCTTTTTCCAAGCTTTAGAGAAGGTTTGCACCCTACCTATGTTGCACAGTGCAAGAAGTTTTCACCCTAGCTTAAGGAAGCCTGCGAGAATGGGTCATTCTCGCACCCTGGTATATTAGCAACCTGCGAACTCTCTTCAAAAGTATGTTTTCTGGGAAGAGATGAATGTCTATTTTCTCAAGAGAAAGTTCTTATGAGGAGCTTGAGTACACCATTATCAATACACCATCATGATGACAAAAATCATGGGTAATAGAATGCCCCCCAAAGTATGAGGCCGGAACCAGTGACAACCGAAAGACTTTGTAAACTGCATGTGTGTGTCTGAAACCAGGAGCACACCTAATCAGAAACCTATGAACAACGAAGCATCTGCAGGATATCATGTATATTAGTTCTGAGGTAGGCATTCCCATGCTCAGATCACATACAGATGACATTGTAGACATAGGTCATGTCCACCAATCATACATTGTGGATCCATGCCATCAAAATATAGCATAGCCACCAGGAATACACTGTGGATCTATGTGAAAAAAATTCAAATTAAGACGACATAGCCACGAGACATACAAAGTGGATCTATATGTCGCAAATTATACATATTCCATCGCAACCTGGACCAAGAAATGATATCCAGGGTCTTCAATCTCATCGCCCAAAAGTACGAATCTAACCATGTGATTACATGTGTTGAAGTCGAACATGGCAGAAACCACTTGATTATCGGTCATTGATGAAACCGTTAACAAGTGCGAGGGAAATCACCATTAATGTCAATGAATCCCAAGGTACTCTAGTACAATCCATCGAATGCAAATGAATGAGTTGAAGTTGAACATTCAACGGAATCTTTCGATCAGGGGTCAATGATGTAAACCCACTGTCGAAAGCGAGAAAACCTTCCATTGAGGTATGCAGGTTCCAAGGTACCAAAAATTTCTAAGTCTTGATTCCAGATAATGAGCTAAAGTCGACGAAACAAAACACATCACAGGAGGGACTTGATGTATCTCCCATCAATGACACGAAATGAGTAACAGATTTTGAAGGTGAAACAGAGTATGATGTAAATTGGATTGGACATAGGGAAGGTCGACACGGAGAGAAAGGACAACTGTAGATGACTGACTCAATAAAGGTTTCAGATGGACTTCTCTTGGACATATGAACGACACGACCAATGATTTGGCAGCATTGACTAAGAGATGACATAGGGTACGACCTTGTAGAAAATCGAATGAGAGGCAAATGGATTTCCCAAACTGGCTTCAAATAATGAATAGGGGGTGTCATGTTCAAGAGCCACACTTACTGCCAATCAATACGAAGATGATAACATATCCCTTTCCCAAATTTTCCCCCACCATTTCTGGCGAGTACCTCTTTATTTTTACGCAAGCTTGAGGAGGATAACATATGCTTGTTGATATAAGCTTATCCTTCATATAAGTCCTTCGTAGTATGTTTAACAAACCCTAAGAAGGAGTGGTTCGGTCCCATTACGAGTCTATCAGTGTTTGTTTAACGAGTCCAAAGATAGAAAACTCGAAGGTTTTTCATGATTATAGAGTCTGGAAAAACACTTAAAAGAGGACTCTCTCAGTTCCTTTTTCGTAAAATAGTCTGATGAGACTGAAAAAGAGATAAATTATCACTCACCAGACGCTTTCTTCAAATACTTTATCGAGCATGAAAATAGCAAGGTCGCTTGGCTATCTTTTCATGTTTAGAGAGTCTGAAAAGAGCTTAAAGAGGACTCCAAGGGGGTTCCTTTTTCATATAACCTTGTTGAGCCCAAAAAAGTGATAAAAGTATGCTCAATCATGTTCTCGTGTATTTTCTAGCATGAGAACGGATAAAGACCAAGCTCAAGGTTTTATACAAAAACCATAAAAAACAATCAAAACATGTGATGAAAAAGAAAAATTATGTCCGCATCCTTGTATATGAACATCGAAGTCATTACACCTGCAAAAGTTACACTCAAAAGGGCATTAGGGATTAGGTTTTAATCAATAAATAATTTAATAACATGGTAAAAGTTAATATAAAGAAGTAAAACTCTTTTTACTATATCATTTTCACTTTTCACTATTTGAGCCCAAAAACCCCTCTTTTACCCTCGAAATTCAGCGTCAGATTGCGGGAGTTATGAGCATCCATTCAACGAGCCGTCAACGATAGTGAGGTAGGCTCTTTGTCCTCTACTCTTTCATGGTTTTATTTTGCATTTTCATTGGTAAAAACTCATTTTTGAGATGGTTTTGTGAGCCATACTTGCGCTCAGCCATTCTCGCAGGTGGGCTACATGGGACCTGTGAGAATGGGTCATTCTCGCAGGTGAGCCCACAGCAGCTTGTGAGTTTCTCGCACTATGCCTAAAGGGCACCTGCGAGAACCGCAAAGCATAATTTTTTAAAAAAAATTTGCTTAATGAAAGAGAACCAATTCATGAATAGAGTTACTAATCCTCTTCTTGTGCTTCTTATGCAGGTATTTGACCATCAAAATGGTTCTTGAATGGAGCGAAAGGGAGCACAAAGAAGACAATGCCATTTCCAGAAATCATCCGCCCACTATTGTCGCTTTGAGAAACTGTGGTCTTCTGAAGTACTTTCATATCCCGGGCATGAGGGCCCTAATCAGGTTATTGGAGTACCTTGTGCATATGTGGGATCTCGATCAGCAAGTATTTCATGTAGGGGTCCACACACTATCCTTATATATTGAGGAAATTTACTTCTTGACTGGATTGTCATGGCGTGGGTACCACGTGAGCCTGACTGGTAGCAGAGGTGGTGGGTTGCCCATGAGTGAGTACTTCCGCCTACACTGTGTTCCCGAGGCAGAGAGGAAGAAAGGGAAAGTATCTATTTGGGGAGTACGGGATTTGACCCTCCATACTATCTTGTTCACCATAGCTCAGATGCCTGGGAGCTTTTCTCCTCACATGGCACTCCAGAGTTACTTTCAGTATGCGATAGAGTGTACTGAACCTCTAGTTTTTAACTGGGCAGATGCTGTGCTTCGTAGTATGAAAAAGCAGTTGACCAAATGCAGATGAGGCGACCTGAAGCAATTTGGGTATGAATATTTTTTGGTGTCCTTCTTCCTTGAGAGGGTTCCATTACTGAGGCTACAGGTTGAGTGGAATTTACCAGCTCCCAGGGATCCAAGAATGCTGAGATGGTGTCAGCTAATGGCCCGGCACATAGCTGGACCAATTATCAAGTATGATGATACCTTCTTTGACTGGATGCGACCATAGATGTTGATGGTTGACGATTATGCTTGTGCTGGGTTGGATTTATGAGGATATTCGGACTTAGTACTACCAGAGGATTCTCAGTGGGGGGAACTTGGTAAGAAGTATACACATTTTTTCTTTTTAAATGTTTGTATGAATTTTGTCATATGCAAATGTTTTTCTTTTTTTATATATGTTCATCCAAAGACTAAATACAAAATTTGTTTGATGACATAGATGTGGGACCTTACCGACCTCCTGGTACTTCTCCCATTCAGCGGCGAGGAGAGGTGGTGCCAGTGCCACAATGGGACGCCGAGGATTATCAAGCAGTGGAACAAAACTTAGAGGGTTTGACAACAGATATTCCAGACATGCGTCTTGGAGAGGTTCCACGACGTCATCAGCATCACACAGTAGGAGTGTCATAGTCCATAGGCTGACTTCTCCGTAGGTTTGCCTGTGCAGTCATATGTTACCATGAACGTCATCCATGACGTCATTTTGTAGAAGCTATAAGCTTCAGATTTTGACATTTTGATCTTCAGACAAAAATTTTTGTAAAAAACTCTTTTGATCGTTATATATACATATGGCTTCTACCGGTTTATCTTGTGTTGTGAAAATTGATGTGATTGATTTATAAATTATCCAAATGTTTTTCTAATACATAGTTAGCCAATGCATCAGTTAATGTATTTAGACATCTAGGAATATGTTGATATTCAATATAATGAAAATAACGTTCCAAGAGGCGAATTCGCAAATACACCCGTAACAAAGTAGGACTTAACTGTAGTACTACAAGCTGTGAATCTAGTCGCACAACCAAATGACGGATTCCAAGTGAGATAGCATCAATCAACAATTCAATAACCACGCCATACTCTGCAATGTTGTTGGTCGCACGGCCGAGACACACACCTCGTAAGGAGACAATTTCATTTGTAGGGGCATAAATTGCCCATGCAGCGGAAGCAAGGTTCTGAGTACTACGGCTAGCGCCATCAGCGAAGCCAATATAGAGTAGAGAAGACTCCGACATCTGGAAATCAAACACAATGTCACATAAGGGCAGAGACCATATAATGACAAAAGCAAGCTATAGTAACACACAAAAAGTATGGTACAATAAAAATACAAGTACTCGTGCACAGATGATTTTATGCATAGTACTTCTTCAAGTACAACCCATTCCTGGGTTCACTCAAAGGGATACCATCATAATCTACTAACTCATAAGCTCCTTTTTCCAAAACTCATCGAACGATATAAGGACCTCGCCACATGGCTTCGAATTTTCCAGCTCCTAGCATATCTCGATCTTGATCATAGAGGAGAATGATATCTCCTTCAGAGAAAATGTGAGGCTTGACATGTTTGTCGTATTGGGCCTTGACACACTTTTTCTAAGCTTCTATGACTAGGGTAGCATCGCGTCTAGTTTCGTCTAATCGCATAAGATACAATAGACGTTCTTCCTCAGCAGAAGTGTTTGGTAGGAGTTCAACAGCTAGTTTTAAAGAGGGTATCTCACATTCAATCGGGAGAATGGCTTCCAAACCATAGACTGACCAGAAATGTGTAAACCCAGTAGCGGACTTTACAGATGTCCAGTAAGCCCACAATGTCGAAAAAAACATTGTGTGCCAACTTGTTTTGTGAATCCCTATCAGTCGTCGGAGCATAGTTATGAGAACTTTGTTAATTGCTTCGATCTGGCCGTTGGATTGTGGGTAATAGGGCATTGAGTTTTCATGGCGAAGACCCAACTTTTTAGTAAGTTCAGACATCATGAAGTTTCTAAAGTGGCTACCGTGATCAATGACGATAGCCTGGGGAACACCAAAACGAGATATGAAGTGATTAAAAATCAATAATGCTGTGGTATTTCCTGTGTTGTCAAATGTCGGCATCACCTCGGCCCATTTCGTAAAGTAATTGATGGCTACAATAATGTATCCATGCCCCCCGACTGAGTGAGGGTGAAATGTCATGAAATTGATGCCCCATTTCACAAAGGGACCAACGGAGACCACAGGGTGAAGAGGAGCGGGATGTGACCGTATATTCTGATTATAGGTCTGGCAAGCATGGCATTTTTGAACAGCGATTATGTAGTCGTTAAATAAAGAAGGCCAAAAATACCCTGCTCATAAGATCTTTTGGGCAGTAGCATACCCAGACATATGACCACCACAGGCTCCCGAATGGCAGTCATTCAGATCTTTCTCGGCTTCGTCGAACGTTAGGCAGCGTCGAAAAACATAGTCAATCCCCCGATGATAAAGAGTATCCCCGAGGATAATATATTGACGGGCTTGATAGCGTATGCGACGGTGGTCAGTACGAGACAAAGTTGGCCAGAAAGTATGGGTTTGGGGATATATAATGATATCACCATACCAAAGATCATCATTGCTAATAAGGAAAAGAGATTCATCGGGTAATGAATCAGCTGCTACATTTTCCGTTTCAGAATAGGGAAAGTCGCATATCAAATCAGCAAAAACTAAGGACTTCTTGGACTTGGTGCGTTTGAATTCCAAGTCAAACTCCTGGAGTATTACAATCCATTTGGAGTATTTTCCCCCTAGCAATTGACATGTGAGAATGTGTTGCATAGGGTTGCAGTGAGAAATCACTGTCTTGCGTGAGAGGATATAGTGCCGGAAGTGTTGGACGGCTTGGATGGCAGCCAAGGCCAGTTTTTCGACATGTAAATACTTGATTTCAGTAGGCGTTAGACTTCGAATCAAGTAGTAGATAACATGTTCGTCGTTAGTATCATCCTCCTGGACGAGAACCATACCAATGGTGTAATCTGAGGCAGCAAGGTAGAGGAAATAATCGCGACTGTAATCAGGTGGAAAGAGAAGTGGAGCACGCGTTAGGGATAATTTCAAAGCTTCGAAAGAATTGTTGGCGATGGTATCCCATACGAACCCGGACCCCTTTTTTAGCAGCCGCGTAAATCCATGAGTTATCTCGGCATAGTTTGGGATAAAATGATGAAGAAAGTTTGCTTTCCCCTACAAACTTTGTAACTGGCGAAGTGTAGAAGGAGGAGGGAGATTAAGGATCACCTCAACCTTTAAAATATCCACCCGGATCCCTTGACGTGAAACGATAAAACCTAGAAGTCGGCCGGATTCCACGCAGAAAACGCACTTTTGAGGATTCAAACGTATACGGTAAAACCGATAGTGAACGAAAATGGCTCGGAGATGGGTTGGGTGATCGACTCGATGCATTGAGTGAGCAAGTAAATCGTCCAGATAGGGTTGGACAATGTGCTTGATATGATGGAAAGCATAAGACATAGCACATTGAAAAGTTGTACCAGCGTTCTTGAGACCGAAAGGGAGTTTCCGATAGGCAAAAGTACCCCAAGGAAAAATAAAAGAAGTCTTATGTTGATCCTCGGGAACAATGTTGATTTGATTATACCCAGAGAAACCATCCATCAGAGAGAAGATTTCACTTCCGGGGCAATCATCGACAATCTGATCGACGAAAGGGGTAGGAAAGTTGTCTTTGGGACAAGCTTTGTTGATATCCCTATAATCAATGCATACACGAATTATGCCTTGTTTCTTGTCGATCGAGACAAGATTGGAAACCCAGTCTGTGAGAGCCACTGGATAAATAAAGTCGGCTTTAAGAAGTTTCTCGACTTTGAGTTTGATAGCCGCCACTTTACGTGGGTGAACTAGATGAAGGCGTTGTCAGACGGGTTTAGCGTCGAGGTATGTCTTGATCTCATGTATCACAATCTTAGGGTCGATACTCGGCATTTCTTTGTAGCTCCAGGCGAAGATGTCACGAAACTCTTTGAAAAGGGATGTGTAGGTGATGATTTTGTCAGAAGAACATGAATCTCTGATATGGACATTTTCGACAATTCCAGGTTTGACGGATATGTCAAGGGGAATAGTGGGTACAATATTGCTTAAGTTCCCTTCAGAAAACACATCGTGTGCGGACTCGGGAACGGTTGAGATGATGACAATGGTCGACGAGGTCGAGATCCGTTGATAGTTCGCAATGGTATGTTGCTCCAGAAAGAGGATGGAACAATGATGTACATCATCCCAAGTGGTGTCTTCCATGATAGACATGATCATCTAGTCTATGGGAAAAATGACATGAAAAGGATCGGGAGACAACTCACCAAGAGAGGGGGTAGAAGGGGTTTCCGATTGAATGGCCTGATAGGTGGATTCGACCGGACTTAACGACATTTCATCGCCGTAACGAAAATGATCTCCAGGGTCAGGTACTATCCATGGGTCATGAGATGCAGGAAGTTCGTGAATCGAGGTGGAGATCATGTTAATTGAAGCAACAGACGAGAGTGGAACATAGGGTGGTGGAATGGGGAAAGTACCCATTAACAAAGAGTCTTTAAGAAGGCCTACACCGATGTTCTCATAATCCGGTGGGGTTTTAGCGATGAATGGTACATTGCCAGTACAAGTATCAGAATTAAAGAAGGCTAGTTGGTCGACGGTGATGACCTTTCCTTGATGTGGGAAATGTACCACACGGAAAAGGGTCGACACAACTGCACGCATGGAATCGATCTAGCTGCGTCCAAGTAGAAGATTGTAATCAAGGGGAGCGTCAAAGACTTCTACTTTGACTTGGACCGTTTTTCCTTCTAACGTGATGGGAAACGATGGAAGAACACCGTAGGGCTTAAAACTGGAGCCTTTGAAGGCTTTAAGAGTGTTATAGGATTTGTTCAAAGAAGGAGAGCCAATGGCTTTCCAACAAGCAAGAGACATGACACATGTCGAGGCACCCTCGTCGATAACAGTTCGACAAATGTTTTTGTCAGAGACAATCACTTGAATCTGGAACACGAGTTGAGGGGGTAACCGTGGAATGTGATCTTCCAAGTCAAATATTATTAAATTCATATCTGTAGGATCAATTCCACCGATATCTTTCAACAGTGCCTTCCGTTGTGTGGGACAACTTTGAAGGACTTCGAGGGCTGACATCGCAGAAGATGCTTGGGCCAGATCTTCAGCAATGTTGTAGTTCTGGGCAGCATGAGCATGAGGATTGAAAGCCGATTTCCGAATGATGCCCTTTGGGGGGGGTCGAAAACTGTGTCGAGGCTCAGTCGTTCGATATGAAGAGGATCGTTAGTAGGTGGAGTTGCGGGAGAGGGTTGTACCAAGGAAGGAGGTAGATCATCAACCTTCTCTTTAGAGGGAGAATAATCTTTGGCTCGAGTAGTTACTGCAACATCGCTCTGCTTTGAAATTCCAGTACACATCAAAACATAGGATGTAGTAGAAGATGAGGGTTGGTCATGAATGACCAACTGAGCCTGTTGTTGAGATGGGAAGGGTTGGGACAGAACGGCCAGAGCAGGTGGTTTTGGAGCTCCTTGAAGGAACTTAGTGACCTTGGTACATCATGGACAATCCTTCATGTAGTGATCATCACCACATATAAGACAAGGGTATCGAGGTTTGTGCTTATCCCGATCGTCAACAAGTGTAGTTTTGGTTCACTCTGCTTGAGAAGTATTTTTGTCCTCCTTATTCTTACCCCTTCCCTTTTTGGATTTGTTTTTACTGGCTGGGGTAGATTGAACTACATTTACCTCAGAAGTCTTGTTAGTGGGAGGGGCAGGAGACAGAGCATTTTGAACATTAGAAGAAGAAATTTTGGGGTTTGCGCTTGAGGCCGAATGTGGTTGGGCGTGGAAAGTGACAATCACACCATGGACTACATACGAAACAAATGGAGTAGTTGAAGTGGTGGAAGTGGAAGGACGAGGTAAGTCAGGTAGTAAATCGTAAAGGGTTCTCATTTGTGAATAAACGAGGTCAAAGTATTGAGCTCGACTTATGGCCTACTCTTCCATGACTACTCCACCCATGGCGATGTCACGACCGATGTCATTCACAAATGATTTTGTGAACCATTCTGCCAGCAACTGATCGGGGAGTTCGAGTTTAATGAGACGTAGTCGCTGTCGCCACTCATGAATGTGATCGGATATATGAGTGGCTTTGTTTTGTTTGAAGGAAGTCAAAATCTCGGTCCCCATGTCATAACGAATCGGTAACTGGTAGTGTGTGAGGAAATCTATAGCTAGGGTGTTGAAGTCAGAGAAGAAACCTCGTGGAAATTCTATATACCACTTCGCAACAGAACCTGTGAGGGTTCGTTGAAAAAGACATAAACGAATAGAGTCATCCATCAATGAGTTGGATGAACACCATAGGTGAAAAGTCATAACATGATTTTTTGGGTCCTCTCCCGCTTTGCCATCGAATTTAGGAATGTCCGATGGTAGCTTGGCTGGTATAGTAGGCCACTAGGGAGAGTGACGAATTGGATCATTTAAAATCCTTGACAAATCCGAAAGATCCAAAGTGGCTATGAAGGGTAATTGTAGATTCACCTGTGGGTACTGGTGGCTTTGGGGAGGAAGCCCTGTCGGCAAACCAGTAGGACCATAAGCATTCTGCATATAATGTGAAGACCCAGGCAGATTTGGTGGTGGTTGGAGAGGATAGTAGCTCATAGAATTGTACCTTGGAACAGGGACTTGAGTTTGAGAATTCGCCCCCCAAATGGGATTGAATGTACCCAGATATGGTTGGCCCATACTAGGGGGTATTACGGACGCAGCTGGAAACTGTTTCCCCCCAGTCAATTGAGGAGGATGTGGTATCAACTGATTCCAATACTGGGCCAAGGACGGAGGTATGTTTTGACCATAAGGCGGGGTCGGTCCTCCCATCGAAGGTGGGCTTCCAATTGTGGGTAACGTTCCAATTGGGGGTTGTGTTCCAATTGGGATTTGTGTTCCAAAAGGAATTTGCCCCTTGAAAGGGGGTTGAGTCATACCACCTTGGTGAAATTTTCCACCAACAGGAATCTGGTAATTTGGTGCGAATGACAGAATAGTGCCACTAGGATTAAGACTTCCAGTAGAAGACGAGGAAGGTCCTCCAAAAGGAAATTGAAGGAGTGTCGGAATAAAACCGGGAAGAGAGTGCCCAGAAAAAGAAGGACCACCAGGAGAGCCAGATGGGGTTTGCATAGGAGTAGGAATGGAAGCATTCAACGCACAGTATCTGGGTGGTAGTGTCGGAGTGATGTCGGGCATTCGTGGTGTGTTGATGGGAGCAAGACTAACCGTAGTAAACCCGGTTAGAACACTCGTAGTATCTGTGTGATGGGCCATTTCAATAGGGACAGTAAAGTGATAGGCGGTAGTAAACAGTACTGTCTCTGGACTAGAGATTTTGGAAATCACTGGTGGGGTGATTTCGGAAATCACAGGTGAGCCTGGACCAAAAAGGTCCTGTCTAAAAACACCCGTAGACCAAAAAATATCTTGGCCTTCGATGCCTAGAAAGGGTCCAACTGGTGATCTAGAAGATGTAACAACTAAGTCTCCGGAAGAATTTAGTTGCATAAACGGTCGCTCAGAATTAGGGTGAAGTCGAAATTCCTCTCGAGTATTGGTGATTCAGAAATGTTTGAGAGAGTCAGTTCATTCCACTTGTGGCGTGGTGACGACTGTGACTTCACTTTTCTGAGGAGAGCCCTCAGGTGTATTGGTAGGAAAGGGTTGAGAACCTTCCAGATGCTTTGGAGATAAACCCTGCATTCTACGTGAATGACGTGGAGGAGCTATTGTAAACGAGTGACAAACTTCACGAAGAAAATCGTAAGGTCAACTTTGGTAAACAAACAACACGTGCTAGTAAACAAAATCTAGGAAGCAACACCAAGCAAACAAGACCTTCTAATGTCGAAGCCACTAGTTGGTGATGAAATCCAATGTCGCAACAACGAGACAAGAAGGGGCTGGGCTAGGGTGGAAAACTTACGCTGACGACCTGCTTAACGGACTTACACCCTGGTGCAAGCTTCCACACATAATCGTGGGTATACCCTCCAAGGAGCCCGAGTGAGTTTGGTCAACGTCAATTCCAGGTACCGTGAAGACTTTCCCCTTCACAATCACCTCATGCAAGAACCTAGAAAGATAGGCCACTAAGTTTACAACCAACAATAATAAAGCCTGGGGGGCAGTCAACAGTCCGATCCACATGCAAGGGCAGGGTACCTAGCTCGAAATCAACTCAAAAGGATTCCACTCAGCATTGTGGGTATACCTCCGAGTGATCCCCGTAATACATGCAATCTCTACACTGATATCAACAAAGCAGGGTGAGTAACTCTGTCAATATCAATGCGACCTCGTGTTTGACCCTTGTGTGAGAAGGGCTTCCAAGGACAAGATGTTGCAAATGGAATTTAACACTCCTTAACACAAGATGCTATTGTGTGTTTTGTGCTTTGAAGAGTGTATCTCTCTTCCTACTCCAAAGCGCTAGACTAGCTAAATGTTGGTGTAATAGAGCCCTAGAAAAGAGTTACTAGGTAAATTTTACAATTGCGCATTGTTATTAAGAGCTGTTGTTACTCAAAGGAAACGGAGATGAAACTGATGTTGTATGAGACTCTGACCCAACGATGCATGGATGAGAATGAAATATAGCAATTTTTGTTCAATGAATCCTATGTATGGGAGGGAAAGAGAAGTTTTCTAGATCAAACTTTGAACTACAAGACACAATTTCCTTTAAAATGCAAATGCAACAAATCACGCAAAAAATAACAATTCTCTATTGTTTCTTTTTCAATAACTTCAACAATTTATTTTCAATGTTTTCGAAAATGAAAATGCTTTTGAAAGAAAAACGTTGTTCACTTTTCAAAAAGGACCTACACCATGATGGTGAGAGTTCAGAAAACCAAAAACTAATGAACAAGAAATAGATAAAAACCCAAACCAATCTTTCAATGGAAACAAAAATAACAAGCAAACCAAACTAGTCTCTTCAATTTCGTAAGAAAAGTGATCTTTCAAAGAATAAGCAAATGACAAAGAAGCTCAACTTTCAACCGATCACCAGTCCTTAACCAAACAAGCACACTCAGATTCTGAAATCAGAGAGGATAGATTTGCCAAGAAAAGTCAAGAAATAAAAGTCAAGAACAAGTGACAGGAAGAGCCTTTGAAAGCCTAAGACTGTTCGTGCACAAAAACGAAGACAAGAAAAACATCAATCAATGGTCCAAGAAACTCTTTCGATGCACCTATGCTGATCTGGGCAGCTGAAAATGCAAAAATCTCAAATCCAAAACTTTGAAAAAGAGGGTTCGCAGGCTGAGGGTATTACACAGTGCGAGAATGAGTGATTCTCGCAGGTGAGATTTGAGCAAATTGCGAGAACCTCGCACTGAACCTAAAAGCAGGGTGCAAACTCAGCATATTCTCGCAGGTGACTGTGGAGTGCAGTGCGAGAATGTCTGAAACTAGTCAAATTTTTGGAAAAAGACACAAAATTTAAAGAGGCCTCTGGACCCAGAGGGTCTATCAGGGTATCCTGAAGACTTAGAGATTGATATGAAAGGAGAAAGGTAAGGCAAGAGAAAATGGCCAAGGAAAAACACCAAAACCGACAAAGAAAACAGGTTATCTCCCCAGTGGAGTCACCAATTTTGGTATCGGACTAATTGGTAGGTGCGGACACTAACAGATCTCCCTAGATCCACCTGGATGTAGAACAAAATAGGACAGGACATGACTCTTTCCCTAAGTTTTGACCATTGAATTAGCTAGTAGGGAGGAACAAGTAACATACCTTTGTATCGCTTCCTAGGGTCTTTGTTGCTCCCGCTTCGCTCTGGTTCTCTCGTGAGGTCAAGACCAAGACAACACAAACCAACCAAAGTGAAGATAGCAAAATATATTCAACTGTCAACTTATGTGTATGATCAAGGAATTACACAATAAAGTGAGAATAGCTTTATGGGAAAGGGACATGCCACTGTATCATATTAATTGAAAGTAGAAGATTACAACCTGATCGCCTTGATGTCACAAGCTTCCTTTCGGTGGCTCTTGGCTCCAACACACACACTTGCTCAATCCTTGCATGAAGAAGATCAAATCCTCTTGATAGACTTACTAGAGTCTCCAAGCTATTGTTCAAGCTAAGTCCTTCACACAATTCTTTCACCAATTCTCCAATGAATCTTGCTTAACCTTTTCCATGAGAATTCCATCAATATATAGGAAAGAATGAGATGGTTACTTAGATAAGAATGATCCCACAATATTAGGGAATCCAGTACAAGGATAATCATTCGAATGCCAACCCATTCTTCTAGAAGATTCTCTTCTAGAACCATCAAGAATTCATCTTTTTCCAAGCTTTAGAGAAGGTTCGCACCCTAGCTATGTTTCACAGTGCGAGAAGTTCACACCCTAGCTTAAGGCAGCCTGCGAGAATGGGTCATTCTTGCACCCTGGTATATTAGCAACCTGTGAACTCTCTTCAAAAGTATGTTTTCTAGGAAGAGATGAATGTCTATTTTCTCAGGAGAAATTTCTTATGAGGATCCTGAGTACACCATTATCAATACACCATCATGATGACCAAAATCATGGGTAACAACAGCCTTTAAATTCTATTTTATTTTTATCATCTTCTCTTCCATTTCCTTGAGTAGTTCTGGCCCAACTACTGCAAGATCTACTATGTTGTCCCAATTGACTGGTGTGTTTCACTTTCTTCCATAGAGTGCCTCAAATGGGCTCATAGTCAAGGATGTTTGGTACCCATTTTTGTAAGCAAACTCTACCAAGTGTAGATAATCCTCCCACTTGGATGGTTTATGATCCGGATTATTTTCGGCACGAAATGAGAGTAGAGATATAATAAAGAAATGCACAAAGATATCGAAGATATTCAATAATATAACAGAAATATATCAAAGATGCAACCATAAACACAGATATACAGTAATACACGATTTGTATTAATGAAATAAATGTACAGAGACTGTAAAAGACTCGATAGAATGGTGGTAGCTTATCTCTGAGAAGAGAAGTGAAAGCTACTCGCATTCACAAAAAGATGATTACAATGAGGCTCTGAACGCATTTTTACAATAAATAGGAATGCCAAAAACCCTAGACATCCAAAAACCTAACCCTAGGAGATGAAGCGCCAAAAGTCATGTGGGCCCCGTTTGGGTAAGTTAGTACATCAACTTCTCGGGGTCGTAACTTTTGTATACGATCTCCGTTTTAGGCGTATAATAGCTCGTTGGAAAGGTATCATTGAGGAGATTCACTTTGGAGGATAAATCATGCCTTTGGCTATCATTGAGAACCTCAATCTTAAAAAACTTCATTTGGGCCCTCAAAATGGCCCTGGAAGTTAAAACAAGCTAAAAATAGTAAATTGCCAAAATTGCCAAAAAACTGTTTTGAGCCATTTGGAAAAGGTGGGTGGCCACAGATATCCACCTGAATAAATCATCCCTCCTTAGGAAGCAATGGTCTCCATTGCGTTGAGTTCCTAGGGGAGAAGGAAAAGCGTTTGTTGAATCTGGATCTTGGTGAGTTGCTTGTCTTGATGGAGACGTCGCGCTGTTCAGTGTGTGGAAGTCTATCACGAACCTGTTGAGGTTGAGGCTGTTCAAAAAATTGAGATGCATGAGAGGACGGTGTGCAGAAAGAATCTTTGTGTTTTGCTACAACCTTGTCTACCTGCTTCTATTGGATAGAAGATGCTTGGGGCAAGGTTGTAGTGGTTGCAGTGTCCTTTTGTTCTCCTTTTGAATAGATTGTGAAGAAGCTGAATTTCGAAATATGAGATACTACCTTGTGACACTTTTTAGGTGCAATAGTAGTCGGAACTACTTCTGGTATTTTGTAGAGATGACCCCCCAAAGTAACAATGACACTACGAGGTCGAGACTCATAAACAGCATGGCGCTTCCACATATATGGTTGCCCCAAGAGAACATCACAGACATCCAGTGGGGCAACATCACATAATACCTCATCCTTGAAGGGATGGATGCCATATGAAAATTGACATTGTTGGCTGACACGGAGATCTCATCCTTGGCAAAGCCACCCAATATTGTATGGCTGCAGGTGTGGTGTTGTCGACAATCCCAACTGTTTGACGACCTCTGCTGAGATGAGGTTCTTATGGCTTCTACTATCAACAATAAAATGCAGCGGGGTCCCCTTCACCCACATCTGTGAATTAAAAAGGCGCTCCCCCTCTTCTGAATCTGTTGGTTCTTCTGGTTGAATTGTTGCGGTTGTGACAATAGCAGTGGGGTCTGTGTCGATGATCTATTTTTTACCAATATTTTTAGAATCAGATTCTGAATTAGGGTTTGGATCCTTGTCTTTGATCTCAACCATGAATGACTATTTTGAGTGACATTCATCGGTGTTGTGCCAGGGGATTTTGTGGAAATCGCACCATTTTCCGGTGTCCCTCTTTGTCTTCCCATGACCCTTCTTTTCCTGTAGCTTGGACTGGTTTTTGGGAGACTATTTGTTAGGGCTGTCTTTGTCATACTTTGGTTGTTGTGGATTTGCAGACCTGAACTCCCGTTTGTTCTGGTGCTTAAATTTCTGCTTGATTTTAACAGCATATCGATAGGCAGCACCAAGTGATGAGATTTCCAAAAACTCCATTTTAGTTTGGATGTATCTGTGTAGAGCCCCATGGTATTTCAGAACCAAATGTCGCATGGAGTCTTTGATACCCAGCTTGGTGCGCAAGGTATGGAAGGTATTGGTGAACTCTGGAACTGCTTGGCCCCTCCCTTTCCGCAGTATGGTCCATCTCATGTACTGGTCCTCATAGTTGCCAAAAGGGTAATACTGTTCCTTTACCACATCCACAAAAAAATCCCAAGTGGGATCGACCCCATATATTCCAAACTCCTCTGTGGAACTCTGCTCCCAATAAGTTTCCCACCAATGTTTGACATGGGGGAGAGCCTTAAGGAGTGCGAAGGTGATCTTTTCCTTGTCGAAAAAATTATGAAAAGAGAAATAACCTTCTAGCAGATTTAACCATTTATCTAGGGCATCTGCATCTATCTGTCCTTCAAATACAGGAATATCAAAGTTAACTTGTACCTTGAAATAAGCTTATCTGGCAGCTTATCTCAGAGCCTCATTGTAATCATTTATGTCAAAGTCATACTAACTGATGAAATCTAACCATTTGTTTTGCCTAACATTCATAGTTGGTTGATCCAAATAAAGATTTCATTGTATGCACTAATGCATGTAATGAGGGACTTGGTGGAGTCCTTAGTTAGAATGGATATGTGGTGTGCTATGAATCAAGGAAGTTGAAAGAGCATGAGAGACACTATGCAACTCATGATTTGGAGTTGGTAGTCATAGTGCATGCTTTAAAGATGTGGAGGCACTACCTCATGGGGAAAAGATTTGAGTTGAGGACAGACCATAGTGGTCTAAAATACCCGCACCCCCTCATATGAAATAAAAGAGAAAACATAATGGGAGGGGGGAATAATAGAGAAAGCATTATTATGTTTTCTGGGTGTGGGGAATAATAGAGAAAGCATTATTATGTTTTCTGGGTGTGGGGAATAATAGAAAAAACATAATATGAGGGTGGGGATGGGGGAAATAATAGAGAAAACATAATATGAGGGTGGGTGTGGGGTTTCTCTATTATTCCATGTTTTCTCTATTATTCCCCCCACCCCCTCTTATATGGGGCTGGGGGAAATAATAGAGAAAACATATTCTGGGTGGGGAGAATAATAGAGAAAACATATTATGTTTTCTCTATTATCCTCCCCAATGTGGGAGGAATAATAGAGAAAACATAAAAACAGTTCGGGAAGAATTTATGTTTTCTCTATTATTCCCCCGCAACATTAGATAAAAACCAAACTATTAGTATGAAAAGAATAATACAACAAAAAATATCAATATTATGAATAAATATTGTTGAATGTATAAAGATGCACATATATGAAATGTAATACCTTTATACATATTTATACATGTATTATTACATATATATTTTATATATTAACTTAATTTTTAAAATATTTATTTGAGAAGATATATAATACTCTTTTTTTATTTATTTTTTTCAAATAGAAAAAAATGCTTATATTAGTGAATACAAAAAGGCTTTTACATATCGTTGTCTTCTGGAAACATTGCTTAAGTTCCCTTTTTTTCCATCTTCACAAAATAAATCTGTTCTTTTTACATTTTTCAACAAAAAACTACCAAACTTCTTGAATACAAACTACAGAAGTATCTGTCA
>ML789086.1:561130-637420 GCA_009831015.1 Picea engelmannii | reverse complement strand
ATTCTGTAATCTGTCCTCCTTCCCAAGTACTATTGATTTTTAGTTCCTTTAATATTGTAAACCAGATGTTTTTAGTAAATTTGCACTCCACAAAGAGATGAAACATTGTTTCCTCACTATTTCTACATAAAGCACATCTACTAGGCCCAATTATACCTCTTTTGATCAGATTTTCCCATGTAAGAATTTTATGTTCTAACATTAACCAAATAAACATGATGACTTTGTATGGTAACTGCCACCTCCGAAGATTATTATACCAAATTTTTTTATCTTCCTCCATATCCTCCATCACTTGTACATCATAAGCTAGTTTGGCACTTACTTGTCCTCTTTTAGTATCCCATGACCACAATAAAGAATCTTTCTCATTATTTAATTCAAATCATGAACCAATTAATCCCCTTACAAACATATTCCATTCCTCTTTTTTTTCTCCTTCTAGTCCTAAAGATTTTGCCTTCTTCCATCTTATATAACGTGTATCCTCCAAATCATTTTCCCCTGCTTGTGCAATGTACTCTATACCTTGTGCCTTCAGTGTATTTATGAGATTCCTTGATGGTTTATAATAATTTTGAGATCCAATCATTAGATCAGCTCCAATTCTGATATCCTTTCCATTACCAGGATTCCTAACCAACCACTCAGAAATAATAGTCAATGATGATGTAAGGGCCCTCCAGCTATTTGAAATACCATTCCATTTTTTCCATACAACCCTAAACCATTCAACAACAGTTTTCTTCTTAGGATATTTTTTATGAATCATCTCATGCCATAGTCCAACCATCATTAGACACCTCTACAGAGTTTTAGCTGCCAACGCTTTTCCGAAAGTAAAGATATTTTTAATGCTCCAACCTCCTACCTTTTTTGGTTTTTCGATCTTTTACCAACTAACCAAATGCATCCCTTCTTTTACTTTTTTGCTAGTCCACATAAAACTGAACATTCTCCTCCTAATTCTATTTAAGAGACTTTTTGGTATTTTTTCCAACAAAAGTCAGTACATAGGTATGCTCTCTAATACAACTTTTACAAGTGTAACCCTCCCCCCTAAGGATAGCCACCCGTGACTCCAGCTTGAAATTCTTTTTTCAAATTTTCTCTCTAGCCAGTTCCAATCAGCCTTATTATAACAGTTTGGCTTTAGAAAAACACCAAGATACTTAAATCCATCATCTAAAGGTTTTACTTCAAAAGGCATGATCTCTTTCAATCTTTCAATCTCCTCATCTAACCAACCTGCTTCCAGCACTAATGACTTCTGTAAACTGAAATTCATCCGTGTTGGTTTGCAGAAAAGATCCAAGACCTTCTTATATACTATTCATTCTGTGATTTTACCATTCCCAAAAAGTATAACATCATCTACAAACATCAGGTGAGTAATTTTTAACCCTCTTGCCACTGAGGCACCTTCTATATTCTTTTCCTTCACATGTTCATGTATGATTCTACTCAACCCTTCTACCACAGGTAGAAAGAGTAAAGGGGACAGTGGGCACCCTTGCCTCAAACCCCTTGAACTTTTAAAGAATCTGGTAGGACTTCCATTGACCAAAACAACAAAATTTGTTGAAGTAACACACCCCATAATCCAATCTATGGTTTCTAGGCTCAATCCCACCTGTAGTAACACTAACCTTAGAAAGCCCCAATCCACTCTATCATATGCCTTAATCAAATCTAGTTTGAGGACCAAAGCTTTGATATTTTTTTACCTTAATGCTGTGTAAGGCTTCCTATACCACTCCAATGGCATCTGTAATTTGTCTGCCCTCCAAAAACCCGAATTGTTCCTTTGAGATACCAATTGACAAAGTAGTTTTTATTCTATTAGTAATTATTTTAGCAATAATTTTATACACCAAATTGCAAAGTGCTATTGGTCTATATCCTTCAAAGGTTTATGGTTTATCACTCTTAGAAATAAGTGCCAGAAAGATAGCATTTAAGGCGTCAGTGACCCTACCTTTCAACCTAGTTTCTTCAACCATCTCCAAAATTTCATTTTCCAAAAGATCAAAAAATACTAAGAAAAATTCTACAATGCAACCATCTGACCCAAAACTTTTTGATACTATTATTTTTTTAATTGCTAACATTAGTATTATAAACTATAAAATTTGAATCTAATTAATATTTAATTTAGATGTACATAAACTATAAACATGAATTTAGATAAAATTTGAATCTAATTAATAGTTGATTTGGTTGTGCATAAATTATAAATAATGAATTTGTATTGAAAGCAATTTAGAAAATTTAAATTTATTAACGAAGATGAAATCAAACAATATGATTAAGTTGTGTACCAATATGTTACAAATGTTATGTCTCTTCAAAACCGTATGAAGGGAGTTGCATCAATTATCTTGGGGAGAGTGCAAGCAAGTTGCTTGTAATTTTGTAAAAGGGTAAGTTCAGTTATTATCGACAAATACTTAACTTTTTGATTTATTTCACTACATACTACATATGATTGTAATAGTAATTTATGTTGGTTAATTATTCATATGTGTTATTTTATATATATAATATTTTAAAAATGGTATCCTGAATGTCTATCCATTCTTACAATAAAAAATGGATGATGGTCTGTAGATGTATTAAACGTTAAGGTCTTTGTCACTGGTTTGTGATGTTGTAGGTTAAATATTTTATGAAAGGATGATTTTTTGGGGGGATATTTGTTCGTTAGATTTGTTGATTTAAGTGATTATATTTGTATATTTCGAGTGTTTGGAGATTTTTTAGCATGCTGAATCTATTTCTACAATTAAAATTAAATTATGAACAACAAAAAATGATGATTCGTGTAAATTTATATCATCAGATTTCGGTAAAAAAAAACATTTCATAAAACGGTTAAACAACATTGGTTGATTTATGATTGCTTAAGCACCTAGTAACCCATTAAAAAAAATGTTATGTTCACCTCTTTGGTCAAAATGTTTCCACGCGATTTGCGTTTAAAGGCATAGTGGCCGACCATGTGTCCACGCGTTTTGTGTTTAGTGGCATGGCCCGCTGCCCATTGCCTTCAACATATTTGGGTCCAGCTATTTGAATGTCTTGTCCCTGAGGTACTCCCAAAGACCACTGGTGTCCATTCAATTGTTTTATTGTTACTACAATTGTTTAGCATACAGTCCTTGATTGGTTTCCATTAAATAATAGTGTTTGTTCGTGAGCTGCGTCCATTCAAAACTACTTTTCCATTGTTACATCTCTTACGTTGTCTGCATCCGGTCCTTGTCTTCAATGGATGGCTATGGAATTGTAGTCCAGATATATTCTCTCCACTTTTTCCTTATTGTACCATGAATTGACTCCACCCATAAAGTGATAATACATAGGCTTGGCGACCGCAGGGTTATTGGTGGGCAACCATCCCTCACACGTAAAAAAACGTGGAAATTAATCTGCGGTACTACTTTTCCATTCATAATTGTTTTATCGTACCTTCAAAATATGCCAACCACATCCCTGTCCTTAAAAATATCTTGTGAATAAAATATTAAACATTGATTTAAAGTAGTTTTGAAATATTGATGCTACCGAAGCAGGTTGCGAGGGATGAAATGAGCTAGGGCCCGAGATAGGCAAAAATTGTGGAATAATTGCAATGAAAAATGGTGATGGTGATTGTGTGCAGAGAAATTTATAGATATTAAACCCTTGAGTGATCTATATTCCGACTCACCGATACAATGTACCGAGCGCTCTCTCTGACTCGGGTTTCAACACGTTTTCCAAAACAATCCATATCTACATGTGTCTCGGTGAAGTGAATATAGTGTGTACAGATGGTAGGCCCCGGACAGCTGGACAGATGAACCTTTCCCTTTCATCTGTGCAAAACGAAAAAATATGAACTGGCACATGTTATGATGACAAAAATATGAAGCGGTGGTCGCACATGTTAAGGACAAGATTCTCTATGAAGGACCGATGGAACTTGAAACGCTGTATTTGAAGTCCCTAACATTATTGTAACACCCCTATTTCCCCCAGTCTATAAATATAATTATTATCATGACCAAAACTATAGACATGCCTGTTATGTGATCGTTGAAAGACAATGGACCTTTGATAAATTATGTAATGTGAATATTTGGTTATTAATGCAACAGGGAGATGTTGAATTACAACTAAAAGAATGGCCTTCACAGGTTATGATGTCATGAGAGGAATGGTGTGAGAGGGAAGTTATTACTAGTTGAAATGACCTTGTGAGGCATTACCCTGTCAATTTAAAGTAATGCAAACCTTGAACTTTCCTTAGCCCTAGAGATTTGATTACCAATCAGGTTGCTAGTTGGGTAGTCTCCTTCAAGAATCAATGAAGGATGAGTAGAGTACCCATCAAGATGATGCTAACATGACCCACGAGGTCTTGGGGAAGAACACACGAAAATAAGGGACAAAGGACAATAAGAGGGGGAAGAGACAGACAAAGACAAATGGTTGGGGGAAGCCTGAGCACTGGAGAAGGGAAGGAAGAACTTCCTGGTTTGAGGGAACAAAAACAAAAGTGCAGAAGTAATATACGCTCCTAGGAAAACTTGATGAAAAATTAGACATCCTCTCATGGCATCATACCCTAGCTCGGGGGTGGCTAGTTGTAGCAGTGATTAGTGTAACTTTGCCTATGGTTGCATGGCGAGTGACACACCCTTCAGTAGTTGCCAACTTTTTCCAAATTATAGATAGAAATTTAGTTATTTTTGTGCTTTGAATTGAATATGTATGTAGTTGAATGCTTTTCATGGTGAGTTTTGGGCAAAAATACATGACTTGTGATTTTACTTTGTATTCCTAGAGATAGCCTTGTATTTGAATGAAATATCTCTTCCTGGAAAGTCTTGTGTCCTTGATTACAGATAGTCTATGTATTTAGTAAAATAGCTACAAGTATCATCTGTCTATGGAAATCTTGAAGTGGTGAATATGTATGTTTGACTAAGTATGAAAATAACTCAAGTTCCTGTTATGTTTGAGTTGAGAGATGGACATGTGTCCCTGCTTATTTTATATGCCATGGTGACCTTTTATATTTATGAAAATGTATGCACCTGTGTAACGTAGTGTTGGGATCCCTGGAACAAATGAATCTTTTGGGATAAGATGAAACAGAGGTACCCTGTCACACACCCAACCCCTTAAGTACCCTTTTAAGGGATGGGGTATAAATTTTTGCCTTCCTACAACTTTTCTAAGTTCCTCAAATAAGGGCACCATTTCCTTCTGCTCTTCGAGAGCTTTCCAATGACTATAAACTCGTTCGAAATTGAGTTTCGGGTCGAAAATTATGGCCCCCTGAACTTCTCGGGGTATCGTTGGTCAAAGGCCACCTGGCACCCATGTGGCTTCACCTCATTCGTACCATCCTACATGGAACTGACATGACCTCGGTCGTCATCCTCTAGCGATGACATGGCCACAGGAGGGGAAGTTGTAGGGGATCTCTCCCAGGCCTTCGTAAGTAACAAGCCTTCGGCCCCTTCGATATTCTCGTATAGGTATACAAACTTTCCTGGAGTTCCGAAGTCCGAATGACTCTTTCCACTCTGAAATCTATGGTGTAGATTCTATATACCCTTGGATCTGATGACTAAGATTCATCTATGCTTAACACATAAATTAAACATGACAAGAAGGGTCCCACACTTAACTTGTGACAAATCCCACGACACCACGTGGAACCATCCAGGCACGCCGCATCACCATAGTGTATGCAGGCTCATCCAATCGAGGTTAGACACTTCAACATGGGAAACTTAGATGCTTCAACACTTCGGCATTTTGGCACTTAAACTACCTTCCTACATCCTCGAGCTTTTCCCAGAGTCCCAGAGTTTCAAAGTTCTAGAACTCTAGCCACGTACTTCGGCCTTCAACATTTGTCCTGTGCACCAACATGTCAAATCTTCTGGAGCCTCGAAGTCTCAGAGTCTTGAATTTCCTCACCAGGTACTTCGTCCTTTAGCCTTCAGGATATTCTTACCCCTTGTACCTTACGTTTCCCAGAGTAAGACAATTGTTTACGCTATCCTTCCACTAGTATATCAAATGGTCGAGAAAGGTTCCCAATAGACCCTCGATCGACAGTCCACAATTTCTCTAAATTCCTTCCATCGATCTAACGATTGATAGGATTTCGCCACTTCGGTGACTTTGTATCCCCTACAAGTCTTAACCCATTTAAGTCCCAAAGGTTTACCTACCAGATAGGTCATAAAGGGGATATGACTGCTTGTTGTCTGTCAACATTATTGCTTACCCTATACTTCCACTAGGCTTGATCTAACAGTTGAGAGAGATCCCGAAGGATCCTTAGATCTACAGCTCGTGTTACTTCGCAACTTCGACATTCGGGAGTTCCAACCGTTTAACACCTTTTTACTCTCATAGTGAGTCAACATTGAATTTGACCGTAATTGTATATCCAACGATCACGAAAGATCTCGATGTTTCTGGGATCGACGGCTCGTGTGACTTCACGGTCGAAAAGTTGGTCAGGTTTGAACGACAAAGTGGATCCCATGACAACTGATAGAAAACCGCTAGTTGCCGGTCAAAATGTCCAGTTACTGTTCTGACAGATTACCTTTAGTAGGATTTGAATGTTGTGAGGTTTCAATGTCCCAGAGCTCTGAACCTCTGAAGTCTCGAAGCTCAGAGGGCTTAGCTCCCTTTGAGCTTAGTGTAGGGTTCCAGGGTCCTGGTCATATAGGATTTTGGCAAGCCTCAAGAGCTACACTCTTAAATCTTATCCAAGATTTGGTTATGGCCACGGACTTGAACCTGTGATCACTTAGGAAAATGTTTTGAAGGAAGCGCCTTTCATCTACAGAACTCAGATTCTACAACAGGAAAAAGGTAATTTCGAGGGATCAACAGGACTGGAGTAGTCTCGTAGAGTCTGTCCCGACTCTATATCTGCGGATTTGGTCCTTGGGAAATCCCTTGATGATTTTCCAACCAACACAGGGGCCAAAGTCTTATGTCCCAAAATTCAGTTAAAATCCCATTGCCAGCAGTTCTCCCTTTCTAAAAAGAGGTAGGAAAACACCATCTACAAAATAGGATATTCACTCTTTACTTCAAATTTTCCAGGCTACTAGGCCATCAAAGACACAATTTCTACCATTCAAATATTATAACATATTTTTCCATTATCTAACTCAAGAAGATACATATTACAACAGAATAGTCAAGACTATATGAAGCTCAGAGTCACACTTATCTAAATTTTGAAATCAGTGGGAAATTGTTGAAACGGGTGCTCTTTTACACCCAACCATAGGCACGGTTTTCTCTTTGAGTATTCCTCAACTGGCCACCTCCTAGCTAGATCATGATTCCATGAGATAGATGGAATTTTATGTTTTGCTTAGCTACAGCAAGGGACAAAGGTTACTCTCCTTTTCCCACAAGGCTCTAGAAGTTCAGTTTTCTATCCACCAAGCAAGGGAGACTACTGTGATTTCTCACTCAATCATTGCATCTTTGTTTATTAGCTTGATTAGAAAACATTGTCCAAGCGCTCATGTACCTAGAATGATCCAGAATGGATCTAGGAACCAAAATGGGTCCAGGAAGGCCTAAAAATCAAAGTGCTCAGAATGGATTCAAAATGAACATGTGCGTAGGCCTTGTCGATATGAACTCAATGCAACTTGAACAGGCTCAAATGGATGTCGTATGCGAAATATATCGCGGTCTGTTCGTTTCGTCAAACATGCAAAAAAAATGTTGACTGTGCAGTCCTTACAGTCCGTACAGTGCTGACATGGTAGATATCTGTAAAAGTCATACAAACGTATAGGTGAAATGGCAGTGGTGCATTGGAATGCTGACGTGGATAGGCGCTGACATGGGCAGGTGAAGATGTGGATGAGTCAGAGTGTGACACATGGCACCACTGCAAGGGAGACACATGGCATAGGATGACATGGCAAGGTCTGTATGACACGTGGCAATGGGCTGACGTGGCAGGTACAGTGGCATGTTGACTGGGTAGATGTTCTGGACAGCTGGACGAATCATCGTTGGACAGATGGAATTTATTTGGCGAATTTAAAGGTGCCACGTGGCTAAGTCTTGGGCTGCCACATGGCACCCCTCTATTGGTCGATAGTTTTTGGCAAAAGTTTGGAGTTCATGGGAGTCGACCCCATGACCTCCAGTTCGGGCTAATGGTTTGGCAGGGATGGGCTACCAACCCGCCCTCGGTGATCCTTATTAACCATAGTCACCATATTCTATTTAAAGTGCAATGGTTGTAATTTGGGCGGAGGGAAGGGCTGGGGCCTAGCCCCAACGCCCGACACAACTCTCCATGTGACTCTACCATGGGACCAAGCCCTGCTCTATTATGTGTTGGCATGAATTGTATGGGAGTGTAGCCCCGGTCCAGTGTTAAGCTCTGGTCCAGTGTTAAGCTCGATGCATAGAACCGTGACACATGACCCTGTGCTATAACATTGGCGCATACTTAGTGGGGTTAGAACTTGGTCAGTCAGGCTAGCCCGTCGACCAAGTTTTGTAACTAGAGGCATATGATCGGGGGTCTATCCAGTTGGGGGGGTGCGTGGAAGGCTTAGCCTGCGGCCATATGGCCAGCCATAGGACCAGGAGATGACAGATAGGGGTCCATCACACAACTTCTAGCACTTGGCCACATGGAGCGCGCTCATATTCCCGGGGGTCCGAACAGAGGGGTCTACACCCTTATATTTTTCCAAAGTGGATTTTTATACCATATAATAAACATTTTATTGATTTTTCAACAATTTTGGATGGATTTAGTCCATTTTTGGAGGATCTTGGGCCCTTTTTGAGGCCAGATATTGGGGAGAAGTTGGGAGGTTGTTACCCACTTCAATCCTATATAAACCAGAGGTTCTTGAAGCCATAGAGGGAGGTTCAGAATAGGAAAATGCTGAATAATTGTTGAGCCAAAGCCATTTCTATGCAGGGAAGCCATTGAGGAGAGCACCTTTGTGAGCCATTTCCAGGAGCTTCGTTCATCTGTTTTCAATGTCGTCTGTTTTGTTGGGTTCTTGAGATTTGGTGGAACAAAACCAGATCAGTTTGTAATCCTTTTGGCACTGTTATGATGTACTTTTTAAGCTTTGAACAGAAATAAGAAAGCCTCACCCACTGAGACAAAGGCCCGCAGACATAGGCGAGATTGCCGAACTCCGTTATCAACTTCTCATGTTATGGTTTGTTGTTGCTTTATGCTTATTTCCAGATCTATATATTTCTTTATGGGTTCCATGTTTCATTTATAATTTTTCCTCTTTCATCATTTTCCTAAATGGTAAATAAATACATTCTTTAAAACTCAACCATTGTCATTAAAAGATCTTTTCAGATCAAGTGGTATCATAGCTAGTTGATGGTTGGTTTTTGAGTTTGCATGATTACCAGGGAAAAGCTAAGCCGTGGTGAAGGTGAACTTGTGGAAGAGAATCCATATATTGGATCAAGAAAGATAACTTCTCAAAGTGAGAAGATGGCATCGGAAGAGGGAGTTTCTCATGAGGAGAAAGAGTTTCGAAAGACTTTCTTTGCCATGTCAGAGATGATGAAGGTTTTGTATAAGGATTACTTGGAATGGAAGAGACCGGTTCTAGGTGAATATTCAAAGGTCAAAAGTGAAGAAGGAGAGGATCCTCCTCAAACTCCTCCTTCACCTCCTTCTTCTCCATCAACTTCTTCTTCTTCAATTTCAAGTTCCAAATCCACTGCAAGCAAACATGTCCATAAACATAAACATGAAATGCCTTTACTTCAGCTTGATGTAAAATTTGAATTACCCATGTATGATGGTGAAGTCAATATAGAGAGGCTTGATAACTAGTTTAGAAAGATGGAGGTTTATTGCAGTGTGCAACAAATCAAGGATGAGGCAACTCAAATCAAGTTGGTATCACTTCGTCTTGCAGGCACAACACTCATTTGGTGGAAAAGCAAGTTGCAAAATGGCACACAACAAGTGGGTAATGTATTTCCATCATGGCAAGTTTTTGTTTCTGCACTTAGAAAGAAATTATATCCTTTGGGTTATAAAGAGAAAGATTTAATTGAATGGAAAGGTCTTAAACTAAGAAAATGACAAACAATGCAAGAATACACAGATGGATTTCATAAAATGGCATTGATGTTAGACATTCCTTTACATACCCACGAAACTCTTATGAATTATATAGGAGGTTTACCTGCACATATTCGTAACATTGTATTTATGTTTGGACCTACTAATATTGATGAGGTTTCTGTTCAAGCAACATACATTGAGGTAGGGAAAACCGGAGTTGGTGTATTAGGGGAATTGTCTTCAAAGAAAGAGGACAAAAGGAGGTGGAATGGAAAAAAGGCAAATTCAGTGGCAAGAAAGGAAGAGAAAACCTCTTGCAAGCATTGCAAGAAAGAAGGGCATGATGATGATCATTGTTGGAAATTGCATCTCGAGAAGAGACCGAAGTGGTTCAAAGAGAGGAAAGGGAGGCAAATAGTTGCAACAACATCATGACCAATAGACTTGGGATTAGATTCGGGTGATGAATCTAAAATCTCATTGGTTGGTTTGGCAGGTAAAATTGGTAATGGATTTGATTCTAGAATTAAATTGTTTCATATAAGGGTCATTATGCGGCATACTAAGGTCGACACATTGATAGATAGTGGATCTCAATCTAACTTGATTCAAGAGGAAGTGGTTAAACAATTGGGATTAAACACTCATATGCATCATAAGCCTTACTCACTTAAATGGATAAGCAACAATCATAAGTTGCACATAACAAAGTAATGCACATTAAAGTTTTCAATTTCATCTAAGTTTGTGGATGAGGTAACATGTGATGTGGTGCCACTCAATGAATGTGGAATGGTCTTAGGTAGTCCTTATTTGTATGATCGCAAAGCAATCTTCTACAGGGAACATAATCAATATCACTTAATCAAAGCAGGCAAAAAAATGTGGTACATGCTCATCATTTAAAAGAAAAACAATCTCTTCAAACAATGGAACAATTAAGGAAGGCAGCTCATGCAACAAACACACCTATAATTGTTTCAAATCAAGTAATTGATCTTAAGCAAGAACAGGAGATGATTGTAGAATGGAAGATCAATCACACTTTGCTTCAAGATAAGCTAATGTCGTGCAAGTATTATAAATATATTAGCTCATTTGCAGTCATATTTCTGATGTTATCATTAGTAATGATGTCAACATGGATGATAGTGGCTTCAGTAAGATGTGACAGAGTACAAGTGGCTAACAATATGCTGTCTGTTATCATGGTTGATTTACAGTTGATCTTGATGAGACAGGTGCATAGGACAGAGTTTAAAGACAGAGAACAAGTGGGGTGGTCTATCCCGCACTTGATGACTGGTCAGTAAAATTTTGTAGGACCAAAAGGTCTTTAGTGGGGAGGTGTGATCCAGAATGGATCCAGGAACCAAAATGGGTCCAGGAAGGCCTAAATATCAAAGTGCTTAGAATGGCTTCAAAACGGACATGTGCATAGGGCTCATCGATACAAACCCAACACAACTTGAACATGCTCAAACAAATATCGTATGCAAAAGATATCGCGGTCTATTCATTTCGTCAAACAGGAAAAAAAAATGATGACTGTGCAGTCCTTACAGTCCGTACAGTGCTGACGTGGAAGCAGACTGTATTGGCCGTACGACCTTACAGGTGACATGGCATTGGTGCGTTGGCATGCTAATGTGGGTAGGTGCATATGTGGATGAGTCAAAGTGTGACACATGGCACCACTGCAAAGGTGACACATGGCACAGGATGATGTGGTAAGGTTCGTACGACATGTGGAAATGGGCTGACGTGGCAGGTACAGTGGCCTGATGATTGGGAAGATGTTGTGGACAGCTAGATGAATCATTGTTGGACATGTGACATTTATTTGGTGAATGTAAAGGTGCCATGTGGCCCAGTCTTAGGCTGCCACGTGGCACTCCTCTATTGGTCGACAGTGTTTGGTAAAATTTTGGAGTTCATGGGAGTCGACTCCATGACCTCCGGTTCGGGCTAATGGTTTGGTAGGGATGGGATACCAGCCTGCCCTCGGTGATCCTTATTAACCATAGTCGCCATATTCTATTTAAAGTGCAATGGTTGTAATTTGGGCGGAGGAAAGGCTGGGGCCTAGCCCCAGCCCCCGACGCAACTCTCTATGTGACTCTACCATGGGACCATACCCTGCTCTATTATGTGTTGGCACGAATTGTATGGGAGTGTAGCCCTGGTCTAGTGTTAAGCTCAATGCATAGAACCATGACACATGACCTTGTGCTATAACATTGGCTTAGAATTAGTGGGGTTAGCACCCGGTCAGTCAGGCTAGCCCGCCAACCAAGGTGCATAACTAGAGGCCTATGAGCGGGGGTCTATCCAGTTGGGGGGGCATGTGGAAGGCTTAGCTCGCGGCCATATGGCCAGCCACAGGACCAGGAGCCGACAGATAGGGGGCCAACACACAACTTCTAGCGCTTGGTCACATGGAGCGCGCTCATATGCCCAGGGGCCCGGACAGAGGGGTTTGTGCCCTTATATTTTTCCAAAGTGGGTTTTTATACCATATAATAAATATTTTATTGATTTTTCAGGAGTTTTGGATGGATTTAGTCCATTTTTGGAGGATCTTGGGCCCTTTTTGAAACTAGATATTGGGGAGAAGTTGGGAGGTTGTTACCCACTTCAAGCCTATATAAATGAGAGGTTCTTGAAGCCATGGAGGGAGGTTCAGAACAAGAAAATGCTGAAGAATTGTTGAGCCAAAGCCATTTTTATGTAGGGAAGCCAATGAGGAGAGCACCTTTACAGGCCATTTTCGGGAGCTTCGTTCATTTGTTTTCAGTGCCGTCTATTTTGTTGGGTTCTTGAGATCTGGTAGAACACAACTAGATCAGTTTGTAATCCTTTTGGCACTATTATGATGTACTTTTGAATCTTTGAACATAAATAAGAAAGCCTCACCCACTGAGACAAACGCCTAGAGATGTAGATGAGATTGCTTAACTTCATTATGAACTTCTCGTGTTATGGTTTGTTGATGCTTATGCTTATTTATAGATCTGTATATTGCTTTATGGATTCCATGTTTCTTTTATAATTTTTCCTATTTCATCAGTTTCCTAAATGGTAAATAAATGCATGATTTAAAACTCAACCATTTTCATTAAAAGATCTTTTCAGATCAAGTGGTATCAGAGCTAGTTGATGGTTGGTTTTTGAATTTGCATGATTACTAGGGAAAAGTTGAGTCATGGTGAAGGCAAACTTGTGGAAGAGAATCCAGAGTTGGATCGAGAAAGAGAAATTCTCAAAGTGAGAAGATGGCATCGAAAGAGAGACTTTCTCATGAGGAGAAAGAGTTTTGAAAGACTTTCTTTGCCATGTCAAAGATGATGAAGGTTTTGTATAAGGATTACTTGGAACAGAAGAGACCGGTTCTAGGTGAATCTTCAAAGGTCAAAAGTGAAGAAGGAGAGGATCCTCCTCAAAATCCTCCTTCACCTCCTTCTTCTCCATCAACTTCTTCTTCTTCAATTTCAAGTTCCAAATCCACCGCAAGAAAACATGTCCATAAACAAAAACATGAAATTCCTTTACTTAAGCTTGATGTAAAATTTGAATTACCCATGTATGATGGTGAAGTCAATGTAGAGAGGCTTGATAACTGGGTCATATATGAAGGTTTATTGCAGTGTGCAACAAATCAAGGATGAGGCAACTCAAATCAAGTTGACATCGCTTTGTTTTATAGGCACAACACTCATTTGGTGGCAAAGCAAGTTGCAAAATGGCATGCAACAAGTGGGTAATGTATTTCCATCATGGCAAGTTTTTGTTTCTGCACTTAGAAAACAATTCTGTCCTTTGGGTTATAAAGAGAAAGTTTTAATTGAATGGCAAGGTCTTAAACTAAGAAAAGGACAAACAGTGCAAGAATACACAGATGGATTTCATAAAATGGCATTGATGTTAGACATTACTTTACATACCCAAGAAACTCTTATGAATTATATAGGAGGTTTACCTGCACATTGGGTGGTTTGGCTTTCTTAAACTCTTCAGGGTCATGGCTCTTGTAATGTTTCCTCCTCTTTCTTCTCCTCTAAGAATATAAACTAGTGTCACTGCTAGACAATTCCTTGGAGTTGTCAGTTCCCTCACTAGAGGCTTCCTTAGTTGAATCCTTGACATCAACATGCCTCCGGTCTCCATGTTGGGCCTTCTTTGAGGAGCTTCTTCTTGTGTTTCTACGTTCAAGGCCATTCTTTTGTATCTCAAGTGGAATTTAGGTTCTCTTAATATTAGGTCTTTCCACATTACTCGCTATCGGTCCATGTTGCAGTTACCTCTGTATGTATGATAGGATTTGCAATAGAATTGCATTTATTTTAGTTTGTTTTTCTTGTTCTCCCATGAGTCTCTCATTGTCTACTTTAAATCTTTGTAATTTTTCCATAAGGATTCTTACAATTTCAACTAAATATGGAGGGATTTCCACCACCCTCCTCTCAACATAATATTCTTCTCTATTGTGGGAGCTTTTCTGCCACTCATGGTGTGTTACCATTTTTTACGCTCTAGTTTTCCTTGCCGTCCACTGACTGTTTAAGTGTTGATAACAACATTTTTTGTTAGTCAATTGTCCTCAAATTTTATGAACAACACAGGTAAAAAAAAATTTGTAAGGTAAAATTAGCTTCATTATTCCACATATAAAAACAATACGCAGTTTAGATTAAGAACATGTAAACAATAGAATGTCTCACTATTTTCAGTAGTAAAGCTTAAATAAGCTCTTATAGGTGGGTAGGGTAGTGTTCCCTTCCCGTTAAAGGTTTTCTATTAAAGTTCATTCCGCTCTTTCATGAGTCCAAATAGGGCAAGTGTTGTTGCCTGCTCTGATACCAATCTGTCACACACCCAACCCCTTAAGTACCCTTTTAAAGGATGGGGTATAAATTTTTTGCCTTCCTACAACTTTTCTAAGTTCCTCGAATAAGGAAACCATTTCCTTCTACTCTTCGAGAGATTTCCATCGACTATAAACTCATCCAAAACTGAGTTCTGGGTCGAAATTTATACCCCCCTAAACTTCTCGGGTATTGTTGGTCAAAGGCCACGTGACACCCACATGGCTCCACCTCATTCATACCATCCTACATGGCACTAACATGATCTCGGTCGTTATCCTCTAGTGATGATGTGGCCATGGGAGGGGCGGTTGTAGGGGATCTCTCCCGGGCCTTCGTGGGTAACATGCCTTTGGCCCCTTCGATATTTTCATACAGGTCTACAAACTTTCCCAGAGTTTTGAAGTCTGAAGGACTCTTTCCACTCTGGAATCTATGGTGGAGATTATATCCACCCTTGTATATGATAGCTAATATTCATTTTTTCTTAACACATAGCTTAAAAATGACAAGAAGGGTCCCACACTTAACTCACAACAAATCCCACGACGCCACATGGAGCCATCCAGGCATGCCACATCACCATAGTGTATGCGATTTCATCCAGTCGGGGTTAGATACTTCAATACAAGAAACTTCGATGCTTCGACACTTCATCGCTTCGATGCTTAAACCACCTTCCTACATCCTCGAGTTTTTCTCGAAGTTTTGGAGTTACGATGTTTCTAGAACTCCTGCCATGTACTCCGGCCTTCTACTCTTTGATGTTTGGCCTATGCACCGACATGTCAAATCTCTCGAAGCTATGAAGTCTTGGAGTCCCAAAGTTCCTCATCATGTACTTCGACCTCGGCCTTCGAGATATTCTTACCCATTGTACCTTACGTTTCTCGGAGTAAAACTTCACCAAAGTGTTTACACTATCCTTCCACTAGTAGGTCGAACAGTGAAGAAAGGTTCCCAATGGACCCTCGATCAATAGTCCACAATGTCTCCAAAATCCTTCCCTCGATCTAACGGTTAACGAGATTTCACCACTTCGATGACTTCACGTCCCTTATAGTTCTTAACCCATTAAGTCTCGAATGTTTACCTACCAGATAGGTCATAAAGGGGATTTGACTGCTTGTTGTCGGTCAACATTATCGCTTACCCTATCCTTCCACTATGCTCGATCTAACAGTTGAGAGATATCCCGAAGGATACTTAGATATATGAATTGCATTACTTCGCGACTTCAACATTTGGAAGTTCCAGTCGTTTAACACCTTTTTACTCAAGGAATGAGTCAATGCCGAATTTCACCGTAATTGTATATCCAATGGTTAGGAAAAATCCTGATGCTTCTGGGATTGATGACTTGCATGACTTCACGACTGAAAATATGTTCAAGGTTGAATGAAAAAGCGGATCCCACGACAACGGATAGGAAACCACCAGTTGTCGGTCAAACCATCTGGTTACCATTTCAACACATTACCTTCGACATGATTTGAATGTTGTGAGGTTTCAACATCCCATAGCTCTGGACCTTCGAAGTCCAGAAGCTCGGAAGGCTGAGATCACTTTGAGCATAGTGTAGGGTTCCAGGGTCCTGGTCATATGATATTTGGGAAACCCCAAGGGCTACACTCTTAAATCTTAGCCAAGATTTGGTTAAGGCTTTGGAGTTGAACCTGCGATCACTTAGGAAAACAGTTTGAAGGAAGAACCCTTCGTCTACAGATGATCCAGATTTTATGAGCAGAACAAAATGACTATAGATTATTAACAGATGCTTAACACAGAATAACAGAGATACAGTAAAACTGGTTTTCTATTCAATAAGGAAATAAGCTGAAACTGTAAAATGCAGTGGAAAACAAGCTTGCTGGAATGGTGGCGGCTTATCTCTGAGAAGAGATGTGACGGTTGCACTCATTCACAAGAAGATGATTACAATGAGGTTCTGAAGGCCTTTTTACAATAAACAGGAGTGTCAAAAACCCTAGACATCCAAAAACTTAACCCTAGGATATGAAGCGCCAAAAGTCATGTGGGTCCCGTTTGGGTAAGTTAGTACATCAACTTCCTGGGATCGTAACTTTTGCATACGATCTTCGTTTTAGGCGTACGATAGCTCATTGGAAATATCTATCCGAGGACTACAACTGTTGAAAAAAATTTCATGATGAAAGTTTTGGATTGGTACATACCCAAAATAACGTTGTTTAGGGCCTCAAAACGGCTCCGGAAGTTCAAGACCCGAAAAACTGCTAAAAATAGTAAATTACCAAAATTGCTAGAAAAGTTGTTTTGAGCCAGCTAGAAAAGGTGGGTGGCCACCGATATCCACCTGGATCAATCCTCCCTCTTTATGAAGCAATGGTCTCCATTGCATTGAGTTCCCCCATCAGATGAGGAATTTTTTGTTGAATTTGGCCCCGGGTGAGCCACTTGCCTTGGTGCAGGAGCTGCCCTGCTTTGATGACTCGATAAAGTTGGATCCTTTGTCATCGATTTCCCTTGATCTGTGTGTCCAAAATCTGATCATTGGATGCTTGTTGTATGCATTTGGGGTTGAGCTCTATTGGTTTCAATTGTTCTACTACATCTCAGACATCCAATAATGGTGGGAAATAAGGCTGAAGGAGGTCCACGTTGAACACTGGGTGTAGGCCAAGGAAAGGAGGAATGTTGAGCTCAAAATAATTATCCCCCACAGCCTTGGTGATTGTGTACGGCCCATAACGAAGTGGGTGAAGCTTCCAATGGGGTCCTGTAAGGCGTTCTTTCTACAAGTGCAACCAAACTTTGTCACCCACCTGAAACTTATGTGGCACCCGATGTTAAACATGGCGCTGCTTTTACTTGTCATTGGATGTCTGTAGCATATCCCGAACCTATTGGTGGATGTGATGGATCCTCTCAATGAACCAAGTGGCTTTGTCATCTTCAGTTGGAGTAGAATATGAGTCGGTCGAGGTGACCGCAAGGGGAAGTGCAACATCTATGGGACCCAATGGTTGGAATCCCAACCCCACCTGAAAGGGGCTGTGGTTGGTTTAGCTATGCAGGGCTCAGTTGTAGCTATGCTAGACATAGAGAAGACTCTCATCCAATGTGCGAGGGTGCTTGGAATTATACATGCATAGGATATGCACGATCATTCGATTTATGACCTCGGTTTGGCCATCTGTCTGGGGGTGGAAGGTCGTGGATTTGGTGAGATTGGTGTCCAGCAGTGACCAGAGGCTCAACCATAATGTGTTGAGAAATTGACTGTCCTCATTTGAGACAATGGTTTTTGGGATTCCAAAATGTACCCAGACTCGTTCAAAGAAGAGCTTGGTAGTGGCTTCTGTTGTGATGCTCTTCTTGCAGGCAACCATAATCACCATCTTAGAAAAGTGATCAACAACCACAAAAACACAGTCATTTCCCCGCTTGGTGGATGGGAGGCCCGACATGTAGTCCATTGAGATAGATTCCCATGGCCTATCAAGAGTAGGAAGAGGGGTGTACATACCCTATATCTTAGTGGTCAGTTTGGCAATAGCACAGGAAATGCAAGACCTGATATACTTGCTAACCTTCTGTTGAAGTTTCGGCCAGTAGAAATGCTTTTGTAGCATCGCCACTGTCTTTTCAACATCGAAGTGTCCTGCCACCCGAATGTAGTGGGATTCCTAGATTATCTTCACTCGCTCGCTTGATGGAACAAAGATATGGCCCATATGATACAACAACCCATCCTGAAGATGGAAATTATCGACAAATGCATTTGTACCCAACATTTGGTAGGTGGTGGCGAAGTTTGGGTTTGTCTCATAGAGTTGGGGCCATCCAAAGGTTGCATGGCCACAAGAGTCTAGCACCATGGTGAGTGCCGCAACTGGCGGTCTACTGAGGCAATCAACAATGTGGTTGGTGCTTCCTGTTTTATACTTGATGTTGAGGTGGAATTGTTGTATGTATGTTGACCACTTTTGATGGCGGTCATTCTGTAATTTTGCTTGTGTCTGCATGAATTGTGGATTATGATCAGTCTAGATGATTGTCTTCTTCCCAAGAATGTAATGTCTCCACTTGCGGTAGGCTTGTACAATGGAGTACATTTCTTTTTCATAAGTAGGGTACTTATGGACAACATCTGATAGTGTCTCACTATGATAGGCCATGGGGTGGTCGTGTTGAGTGAGAACGATGCCCACAACATAGTCTGAAGCATTTGTCTCGATCTCAAAGGGTTGTTGCAGGTCTGGTAGTTAAAGTATTGGGGATGAGCACAAGCGCTTCTTCAAATCATCAAATGCTTGTTGTTGGGACCGACCCCACACAAAGTTTTCCTTACCACCACTCCTGGCTATTTGGCTAAGGGCCCATGCAATATGGGAGAATCCCAATACAAATCTGCGGTAGAAATTGGCAAGGCCCAAGAAGCTCTGAAGCTCAGTGATTGTGCTTGGGGCTGGCCAGTCACAAATGACTTGGATCTTGGCTGGATCCACATGTACACCATGTTTATCAATGATGTATCCCAGGTAATGGACCCTATCCATGCTAAAAGAGCATTTTTCCAAGTTGGCGTATAGCTTGTGCTGCCGCAGGGTGTGCAGAACCTGTTGAGTATGCTGCAAGTGTTCTGCCCAAGTCTCGTTGTAAATGAGAATGTCATCCATATACACCACTACAAAAGTATTGTTGAATGGTCGCATGATATCATCCATCATCCTCATGAAAGTGGTTGGAGAATTTTTCAAACCAAAGGGCATGACCAACCATTCAAAAAGGCATTCCTTCGACTTGAAGGTGGTTTTCCATACATCTATCTGTTCTATCGGGACCTGGTGGTAGCCATACTTCAGATCAATCTTATTGAAGTATTTGGCCTCTGTGAGTTGATCAATGAGGTCGTCGATCTGGGGAATTGGGTACCAGTTTCTGACTGTGATTTTATTCAGGGCTAGGTAATCAATGCATTCACCAAGTTCCATATTTTTTTTGTATCGACACGATTGGGCTTCTGCAAGGTAATGAGCTGGGATGGATGTGCCCCTTGTGGAGCAGTTCTTGTATCTGTTGCTTGATCTCCTCATTCTCTAGCATAGAGCAATGATAGACTGGCCCATTGGGCAGCGATGCTCTGGGGGTTAGATCGATGGGGTGCTTGACCTAATAGTGCAGAGGTACCTTGGTGGGTGAGAAGAAGATATCTGAGTATTCTTCGATGACCTTATCTACTTGCTTCTGTTGTGTGGAGAGGTCGACTGCAGAGACCCTGGATGTGGCTGTGATCTTTTGCTCATTCCGAGAGTGAATCACGAAGACGACAAAATTCCCCGTCTGAGAGATGACCTTCTTGCATTGCTTGGCGGAGATCAAGGAAATAACACTAGGTGGGACTGCCTCGGGTATCCTGTACAATTTCCTGTTCAAAGTAATAATAACACTACAAGGCCTAGACTCATATACAACATGACATTTCCATAAATAAGTTTGGCCCAAAATAACATCACAAACTTTGAGAGGAGCAACATCACTCAATACCTCGTCTTTGAAGGGCTTGATGTCGTACGACAATCAACACTGTTGGTTGATGCGGAGATCGCTTCCTTGGCGGTGCCATCCAATGCTGTAGGGTTGTGGATGCGACGTTGTCGGCAAGGCCAACCACTTGATAACCTTTGCTGAGATGAGGTTCTTCTGGCTACCGCTATCAACGATGAACTGTAGTTGGGTGCCTTTTACCCACATCTGTGAATTGAAGAGGCACTCTCCTTCTTCTGGCTCATCTAGGTCATCAGGTTGGAGCTTGGTGGTAACAATGGTGGCACTGGGTTCCACGTCAATGATCTGTCTTCCCCTTTCTAGTTATAACTCAGAGTTAGAACCCGCATCTAATTCAGAGGCTTTCACTTCAGCCACCAGTGACTGCTTTGAGTGGCATTTAGCAGTGTTATGCCAAGGGATCTTATGGAAGTCGCACCACTTCCCTGTATCTTTCTTTGTCTTTCCAGTGTCCTTCTTTCCTTGTGGCTTGGACTGGTTGTCCTGATACTTTCCATATTTTCTTTGTCCTTTGTTCTATGGGTTGGAGCTGCCCTTTCCTGGCTTTTGCTGTGAGGGGTTACCAGGCCCAAATTGCCCTGTCTTTTGTTTGAGATTTTATTTGATTTTGACGACATATCGGTAGGCCGCGCCGAAGGATGAGATGTCCAAAAATTCCATTTTGGTCTGGATGTATCTATGCAGAGCACAACGATAATTGAGCACCAGATGTTTCTCTGAATCTTTGATACCCATCTTAGTGTGCAAGGTATGGAAGATATTTGTGAACTTTGACACTGCTTGGTCTCTTTCTTGCCGCAGTGTGATCCATTTGGTATACAATTCATCACAACTTCCAACAGGGTAGTATTGTTCCTTCATAGCATCCCTGAAGCATTCCCAGGTGGTCATGATTGTAAATAACAAGGGTTCCTCTGTTTCCTTTTTCTCATGGAAAGTTTCCCACCAATCTTTGACATGGGGAACGACTTTGAGGAGCGCAAAAGTGTAACACCCTGTTTCCCCCAGTTTGTAAAAATAACTAGACTATCCAGAACTATGGCAAAATCATAAATGTGAATGGACCTTATGGAAAAGGTCAATGAATGTGAATAACATTATGAATTTATATTGCAGGACTGCTGAGAGGGGATGTGCTGAAAAAGAGACCACGATGGCAGTGGAAGGCACCTGGAAAGGTGGCATTAACTTCCACCGAGAATTATTACTGTATTTGGACTTCACTGGCCCGGAGAACCAAAAGTGGCTCGCTGACCCCGAATTAAATGTCTCGCAAGATGGCAGGTAGATGGCTCCTCAAAAATTAATGAGGGATGGGGAGGTGAACCACTCATCCGTAGAGCCATCATGACTGACCAGTGCGAGGAAAATTGTGCCACACACAACCTCGCAAGAGGATAAGGCATGGGGTAGAAGTGATTAGGGGGGCAGACATGAGGGGAGAAAGAGAACTCTGGAAATATGCAGAGTGAATGATAGAAGAGAGGAAGGAGAGTAAACTTCTCTCTTGGTTACTGGCAGACAGAGACGCAGTCTCACAGCATCGTGGTCTCATCTCGGGAGTAGCTAGTGGTAAATCCACTGGGAGTCACTGAGCCTACGGTTGGGTGGAACGAGAACCCCTCTCAAAAGTTGCATAACCTATGGTGTCACCTTATGATAAGTGTTTTACCTTTGGCATCTCAAAATATATGTATTCTGATAATTATGCTCATAAGCTGTGAAACTATGAATGATTTCATTATAAGAATGTCTGTATGGTGTTTTGATCAGTACTAGTAGTTGTATATTTGTATGGAAAGACTAAGTATAGCTTATGTCCTCATGAATCATTATTTATATGCGTACTGATCTAATTCAGACTTCACGTCTGGTTCTCGAGAGGGTGATACCCTTATCTGCCTTAGATAGTACCCTGGGTAAACCTCCCCATAGAGATACCCTCCTTGAAAAGCCCATCAAGAACCGGGAAAGAGAACGTGAAGGCGTAAGACATTAGTAACCCTGCATGAGGAGGAACGATCTTCTTGAAAACCCGAGATGACAGCATAAGGATGAAGTATCAAATCGATGGATGAGATCCCATCAAGAGATCTATGGTCACTCATGACCGTCAGATCGGAAGAAGCTGGAAGGTTAAGTACCTTAACCATAAATAGGTGTTGATCGATGGATGAGATTCTTTCGGGAAATCTGCAGTCACACACGACCATTAGATTGGTAGGAGAAAGTAGGGTGTTAAACGCCTTACCACTTGGTTTCTTTGTGTCTTCATGGGTAGTGAAGAAATCAGGACCATAGATCCCCAAGGTCCATGGGAGTATTTGGACCATCGATTTTTCTACGTCCAGGGAGTCATGCAAGAATGCACAGGTAGGAACCAATCTAAGCCATCAGATCTCAGTTGGAAAACCCAACAGTCGTTGGATCTGTCAGGAGTTATCCGAGGGTTAAGACCCCAGTGTATAGGGGCGAAAACCCTGAGATAGATCTGAATTGTCTGATTAATGGAGGCCACATGTCGTGAGATATCCCATTTTGGGAAATCGGGAATCGCGAACTCAGAAGTCTTGGTGATGAGATTTCAGGATTTTCCATGGTGAAAACCCCGGGATAGATCTAAACCGCCCGATCTTAGGAGGCCACGTGCCATTAGATTACTCATTTTGTGAAATCGGGGATCGGGGATTCGGGAGACCCGTTGACAAGAAGTCGGGCTCTCACCTTGATAAATCCCGACGGAAATAAAACTGTGGTCATATGAGGAGAGGTCATATCGACCAAGGTGTATCCCAAGGGGGCTAATTTCCAAACGAGGCATATTCGACACTTCGACATTTCGGTACTCGGGATACCGAGGGGCATGCTTCCCTGTGCCAACAAATCCCGAAATTAAGACTTGCAAACCCCCACCTGTTAGTATGAAGGTTAAGTATCGATCAACGGATGAGATCCTTTCGGAGGATCTAGAGTCTGTGACACCTGTAGATATGGGGGGAAAAGGAATGCAAAGGATAGTTCCTCGACCCCTCTCGACCTTTACAAGCGATGAATGAACAGGATCCTTTCAGAGGATCCAGGGTCTGGGATGACCGTCAGATGTGGAGATGAGATGTCAACTTTAAGCCGGGGTACGAATATGCCTTAGGATAAGCGGTGAGCAGATCTGAATGGACAAAGTCCACCTGCCCAGATCTATGACTGAGGTTTCATTCCAGAGCCCCCTTGTTGTTCTGCCTTTAGCGGTGCGGGGGGGGGGTTCCGGAATCCGACGTGCAACTCTTGAACGGTTGAGATTAATTCAACTTGATCAACGGTGCTTAGGTGAATTCCAGACCCCCCTTGCTATTCTGCCTTTAATGGGGGGGGGGGGTCTAGAATAGTGTGGCATGTGAAGTGGGGCCCCCTCCTATCCTGTTGACTACCGTGTCGCATTTCCCCCTCTGCCACCTGTACTCCACTTAACCGTGCGATGGGGCCTGTTCTCATTGGCTGTTCTCTAGCCCTATTGGGATTTGTTCCTATTGGTCTGTCGCTAGCCCTTTCGAGGTTCGGTGGTTGTAGAGTCGAACGATTCGACACCCCTGTAGCGCTGAGGCGCGAAATGAAAATAGGCACCGCTATTATTTGAACTATGGCCATGAGCGGCGATCACATGGGAACAGAGAGAGAGAGAGAGAACTAGCTTGCGCTAGGCCTCCATAAGTAATTCAGGGGCTCTGATTCAGCAGAAATCAACGAAAAAGTTAATTGAGGTAGTGGGTATGTGACAAAAGTAATATTTTCTCTATTCGAAAAGTTACGGAAAAAAAAATACCCTTCTAGTAGATTGAACCACTTATCTACACCATCTGCATCTATCTAACCTTCAAATACAGGAATATCGAAGTTTATTTTTACCTTGAAGGGGGCGGTTCCTCCACTTGAAGAAGATGTGTTGCCTGTTGGTAGTCGCCAAAGGATTTGCGCGAAACTATCCATCGTCACATTCCTCTCTTGCGTGAGGGCTTCTTAAAGAATTTTTTTGAAAGGATCTCCTGTCCCATCATCTTTCTTTTCTCTTAGCATGAGAGGTTGCTTGGGTGTGCGAGAGCTTTGGTCCTCAAGAGAAACAAGCTCGAGACCTAATTCTTTGTACTTTGACCTCATTAGGGACATGCATGAAGACGACAAGGAGTAGACCGCTCTGATACCACTAATACGGATTTTATGAGCAGAACGAAATGACTATAGATTATTAACATATGCTTAACACAGAATAATAGAGATACAGTAAAACTGGTTTTTTATTCAATAAGGAAATAAGTTGAAACTGTAAAATGCAGCGGAAAACAAGCTTGTTGGAATGGTGGCGACTTATCTCTGAGAAGAGATGTGATGGTTGTGCTCATTCGCAAGAAGATGATTACAATGAGGCTCAGAAGGAACTTTTACAATAAAAAGGAGTGTCAAAAACCCTAGACATCTAAAAACCTAACCCTAGGAGATGAAGCGCCAAAAGTCATGTGGGCCCCATTTGGGTAAGTTAGTACATCAACTTCTCGAGGTCGTAACTTTTGCATACGATCTCCATTTTAGGCGTACGATAGCCCGTTGGAAAGATCTATCCGAGGACTACAACTGTTGATGAAAATTTCAACTATTTAAACATGAGATCTATTTGATGAAATTTTCCGACTGGTACATACCCAAGAAAATGTTGTTTAAGGCCTCAAAACGGCTCCGGAAGTTCAGGACCCAAAAAACTGCTAAAAATAGTAAATTGCCAAAATTTCCAGAAAGTTGTTTTGAGCCAGCTGGAAAAGGTGGGTGGCCACTGATATCCACTTGGATCAACATAACTCAGATTCCACAACAAGAAAAAGTTAATTTTGAGGGATCAACAATAGTAGAGTAGTCCTGACTCTATATCTACGGGTTTGGTCCTTGGGCAATCCCTTGAGGATTTTCCAACCAACATAGGGGCCAAAGTCTTATGTCCCAAAATTTAGCTAAAATACCATTTATATCATCTCTCCCTTTCTAAACATAGGTAGGAAAACACCACTACAAAATAGGATATTCAGGCTTTACTTCAAATTTCTCAAGATGCTAGGCCATCAGAGTCACACTTATCTGAATTTTGAAATTAATGGGCAACTGCTAAAAGGGGATCTCTTTTACACCCAACCATAGGCACAATTTTCTCTTTGAATATTCCTCAACTGGCCACACCCTAGCTAGATAATGATGCCATGAGATAGATGAAATTTTCCTTTTTTTTCAGCTACAAAAAGGAACAAAGGTTACTCTCCTTTTCCCACATGTATCTAACAGTTCAGTGTATATCTTGCCATCTGCCCACGATTTTCATGAATTTTCTTACCTTTCCCAACAATATTTCATGGATCAAATTAGGAAATTTTCTAGACAGGTACTCTACCCATCTCCTTATTTAGTCTTGAGGAGTACTTCCCAACTACCAGCTTGGATGGTAATTAAATTTTTTGGGCTAGAAGATTGTTTTTGTTTGAGCCATTTATATCTAACAACGTACTGGTCTGGCAGGTTCATTTCAACCACCACTAGCTCCCCTTACCATCCCCTCCCATGCATCATGATCCATACTAGCCACCTCCTTTCAGTAGTTATGCCACAATTTTCCATTTTTATTTAATAATAGAATATATATATATATATGTACACACAATACCTTTAATAACAAGGTTCATTTTCTTTTCAAAAATTCTCATGATGGGTCTGTCCACAATATTTTATCCAAATATAATTATATTTATAAGCTGGGGGAAACATGGGTATCACATATCTTGGGTAGGAAAAGGAGTGCCTGGGCTAAGGCAAGAGCTCTTGAAAACTCGTTAAGTCTTGGAGAAGACTTTAGAAACCTTTGTGAAGTTGACTAAGTTCCAAACTGGGTTGTTATGCCAAAGAAAACTCTTGTTTTTCTTATGAGGATTGTGGTCATCGATTTTGGTGCGAAGGTTAGATATGGACCCTCAGTCGATGTAGGGGAAAGATTAAATCTTAGTCATTGATCTGGTGAGATAATAAATCCTAGTTGTTCATTGCAGGGCACTGATTAGAGTAAGTCGTAGAGGTGAAATCCAATAGAGGAGACTCTGAGGGAAGATCTAGACCATTGACTGAAGTAAGGGAAGATTTTATTTAAGCCATCAATTTGGGGAAAAGGCCCAATAGACTCCTTGGAAAGTGATAAACCCTTTATTTTCATCAGAGGATCATGGCCATCGATCTGGTGCGATGATCAAATCTATACCCTTGTTCGGTGTAGGGGCAGGATTAGATATCGACTGTCGATCTGGTGAGATACGAGATCCTAGCCATCCATTGGAGGATATTGTTCTGAGTAAGTTGTAGTCCTGGAGGAGATGCAATATGAAGGAGGGACTCTAAGGGCATATCTAGACCATTGATTGGTTCCAGAGCGATATTTGATTATAGTCATCGATATGTCACAGAGGCATAATAGGTTCCTTGGTGAGTAGAGGTAAGGGGAATTATGTCACCCCAACCAATGCGATGGAGACAAGTGTTGGCGACTCGGAGGCCGAAACAAGTGTTCTATGATGATGTGCAGTTCCAAGTCATCCCACATGTCATGAAGTGGGTGGCACCATGTGTCACGAAGTTTTGACCCCTTTGAGGCAGAGTCCTTTGGGTACTATTGGAAGCAGACCAAAGTGGAAAGAAAAATGATATTGGGAAAGAAAGAATGCACGAGGAAAGCGACAGCTGGAAGGAAGAACAACACATGGGCATGTAGGGAATACCTAACAATGTTAGGGTTAGGGTTTTAGTAATCTATTGTAACGACTGAAGAGCCAGAAATGTAGAAATATAGATACTTAGGTATCATAGGGGGTTCGGTTTTGATTATTCGAGAGACTAGTCATTATTATAGAGAAAAGTGTTGTAGCGAGTGTTATCAGACTAATCAGTAGACACTAACAGATCTCCCTAGATCCACCTGGATCTAGAACAAAACATGACAGGACATGACTCTTTCCCTAAGTTACAACCATTGAATTAACTCCTAAGGAGGAACAAATGACATACCTTTGTATCGCTTCCTTAAGTATTTGTTGCTCCCGCTTCGCTTCGGTGCTCTCATGAGGTCATGACCAAGACAACACAAACCAACCAAAGTGAAGATAGTAAAATGTATTCAATCGTCAACTTATGTGTATGATCAAGGAATTACACAATAAAGTAAGAATGAATTTATGGGAAAGAGACATGCCGCTGTATCATATTAATTGAAAGTAGAAGATACAACCTGATTGCCTTGATGTCGCAAGCTTCCTTTCAGTGAATCTTGGTTCCAACACACACACTTGCTCTGTCCTTGCATGAAGAAGATCCAATTCCTCTTGATAGACCTACTAGAATCTCCAAGCTTCTGTTCAAGCTGGGTTCTCCACACAATTCCTTCACCAATTCTTCAATTAATATTGCTTAACCTTTTCCATGAGAATACTTTCAATATATAGGAGAGGGTGAGATGGTTACATGGATGAGAATGATCCCACCAAATCAGAGAAACTAGTAAAATGATAACCATTCGAATGCCAACCCATTTCTAGAAGATTCCCTTCTAGAACCCTTGAGACTTCTTCCATTTTCCAATCTTGAAAACAAGTTCGCACCCTATGTATAGAGCACAGCATGAGAATTTCACACCCTAGCTGAAGGTGGCCTGCAAGAATGGGTCATTCTCGCACCCTAGGCTATAAGCAGCCTGTGAACTCACTTTGAAAATATGTTTTCTGGAAGGAGATAAATGCCACTTTTCTCAGGAGAAAGTTCTTGTTGGGAGCTTGAGTACACCATTGTTAATACACCATCTAGATGACCAAAATCATGGGTAACAAAATGCCCCCTAAAGTATGAGGCCATAATCAATGACAGCCAAAATACTTTGTAAACTGCGTGTGTGTGTCAGAAACCAGGAGCACACCTAATCAGAAACCTGCAAACAACCAAACATCTGCAGAATATCATACTAGTTCTGAGGTAGGCATTCCCATACTCAGATCACAGACTGATGACATCATAAACATAGGTTATGGCCACCAATCATACACCGTGGATCCATACCATCAAAATATCGCATAGCGACCAAGAATACACTGAGGATCTATGCAAGAAAATTCAAATTAAAACGACATAGCCATGAGACATACAAAGTGGATCTATGTGTCAGCAAATTATACATATTCCATCGTAGCCTGGAGCAAAGAGATGAGATCCAGGGTGTTCAATCTCGTCACCTGAAATTACGAATCTAACCATGTGATTACATGTGTTGAAGTCGAACATGGTAGAAACCACTTGATTACCGATCATTGATGAAACCGTTAACAAGTGCGAGGGAAATCACCATTAATGTCAATGACTCCCAAGGTACACTAGTACAATCCATTGAATGTGAATAAATGAATTGAGGTCAAACATCTGACAGAATCTCCCGATCAGGGGTCAATGATGAAAACCCACGGTTGAAAGCGAGGAAACCTGCCATTGAGGCATGCAAGTTCCAAGGTACCAAATAATTTCTAAGTCTTGTTTATGGATAATGAGCTGGAGTTGACGGAACAAAACTCTTCACAGGAGGGCCTTGATGTATCCCCCATCAATGACATGAAATGAGTAACAAATTTTGAAGGTGGAATGGAGTATGATGTAAGTTGAACTGGACACAGAGAAGGCTGACATGGAGAGAATGGACAGCTGCAGATGGCTGACTATATTTCGGATGAACTTCTCTTGAACATATGAATGACACGACCAATGATTTGGCAGCATTGACTCAGAGATGACTCAGGATATGACCTTGTAGCAAATCAAATGAGAGACGAATGGATTTCCCAAACCGACTTCAGATAATGAATAAGGGAGTGTCATGTTCAAGAGTGACACTTACTGCCAATAATATGAATACGAAAACATATCCCTTTCCCAAATTTTTCCCCACCATTTCTGGCAAGTACCTCTTTATTTTTATGCAAGTTTGAGGAGGATAACATATGCTTGTTGATGTAATCTCATCCTTTGGATGAGTCCCTCGGAGTATGTTTAATGAACCCTAGGAAGGAGTGGTTCGGTCCCATTACGGGTCTTTCGATATTTGTTTAACAAGTCCAAAGATAGAAAACTCAAAGGTTTTTCATGATTATATAGTCTGGAAAAACACTCAAAATAGAACTCTCTCAGTTCCTTTTTCATAAAATAGTCTGATGAGACGCTTTCTTCAAATAAATTATCACCCGAAAAAGAGATAAATTATCACCCAACAGACACTTTCTTCAAATACTTTAACAAGCATGAAAATAGCAAGGTCACTCAGCAATCTTTTAATATTTAGAGAGTCTGAAAAGAGCTTAAAGAGGACTCTAGGGGGTTCATTTTTCGTATAACCTTGTTGAGCCCGAAAAAGTGATAAAAGTGTGCTTGATTACGTTCTCATGTATTTTCGAGTGTGAGAATAGACAAATACCACACTCGAGGTTTTGTGTAAAAAACCATAAAAAACAACTCAAACATGCGATGAAAAAGAGAAAAAATATCCGTACCCCTGCATATGGACGTCGAAGTCATCATGTCTGCAAAAAGCTACACTCATAGGGATGTTAGGCATTAGGTTAAATAAATAAAACAATTATAAATACCAATAAAAAAGGAAAAAAGTAAATATAAGTGGGTAAAAGTTCTTTTTACCATAGTCATTGTAACTTTGCCAATATTTTAGCCCAAAACCCCTCTTTTGCCCTTGAATTTCAACGCTCGATTGTGGAAGGTACAAGCACCCATTTGATGACCGTCTCCGGCAGTGAGGTAAGCTCCTTGTCTTCTATCTTTTCATGGTTCAATTTTTCATTTTCATGGGTAAAATTCAAGTTTTTGAGCTTGTTTTAGGGCTCAAATTTGCGCTCAGCCATTCTCGCAGGCCAGCCACACGGAACCTGCGAGAATGCATGATTCTCGCATGTGGCCCCAAAGGCACCTGCGAGAACCTCGCACTGTGCTAAAGGGGCACCTACAAGAATCGTAAAGTGAAAATTTTGTTCAATGTATGCTCAATGAAAAATGTCCCAAGTCTTGAAGAGAGTTGCTGACCTTCTTATTATGTGTCTTATGCAGGCATTTGGCTATCACCATGGTTCTGGAATTGTGTGAAAGAGAGCATGAAGAATATGATGCTATTGTCGGGAATAACCTGGAAACCATTGCTACTTTGCGAGATTGTGGTCTCTTGAAATTCTTTTGTATCCCTGGTATGAGGGCCCAAGTCAGGCTATTGGAGTACCTCTTTCATATGAGGGACGTGGACCAACAAGTATTCCACGTAGAGGTCCACACATTGTCCTTGGATATCGAGGATGTTTATTTCTTGACAGGATTGTCACGTCATGGGTACCATGCTAGCTTGGCTAGTAGCTGAGGTGGTGGGCTGCCTATGAGTGAATACTGTCATTTGTACTGTGTTCCAGAGGTCGAAAGGAGCAAAGGAAAAGTGGCCATTTGGGGGGTGCAGGATTTGAACCTTCACACTATTTTGTTCACCATTTCTCATATGGCTGGGAGTGTTGCTCCACACATGGTGGTCCAGAGCTACTTTCAGTATGCCATAGAGTGTACTGGGCCTTGGGTCTTTAATTGGGCAGACACAGTCCTTCGTAGCGTGAAGAGATAGTTGACTAAATGTAGGAGAGGTGACCTGAAGTAATTTGGGTACGGGTCATTATTGGTTTCCTTATTTCTTGAGAGGGTTCCCTTGCTAAGGCTACAGGTTGAGTGGTCTTTACCAGCTCCAGAGGATCCGAGAATGCTGAGGTGGTGTAACCTCATGGCTCGACATGTAGCTGGTCCAATCATTAAATGCAATGATTATTTCTTTGACTGGTTGTGACCACAGATGTTAATGGTCGATGATTATGCCTATGCCGGGTTGGAATTCTAAGGAGATTTGGACTTGGCCCTGCCTGAGGGTGCTAAATGGGGAGATCTCAGTAAGAAGTTCACATTTTTTACTTTTTAAATGTTTTTGTGAATTTTATCATATGCAAATGTTTTATGTTCGTCCAAGGTCTAATTACAAAAATTCTTTTTTGATGACACAGACATGGGGCCTTATTGACCTCCAGTTACTTCTCCTATTCAATGAAGAGGAGAGGTGGCTTCAGTGCCACGATGGGACGCTAAAGATTATGAAGCAGTAGAACAAAACTTAGAGGGTTTGACTGCAGACATTCCAGACATGCCTCTTAGAGAGGTTCCGCAACGTTATCAGCGTCATACGGTGGTGGTGTCAGAGTCTATTGGCCAACTGCTTCGTAGAGTTGCCTGGGAATTCATGTGTTACCATGAACATCATCCATGACGTTACTTTGTAGAAGCTATGAGCTTCAGATTTTGAAATTTTGGTCCTCGGACATAACTTTTTTGTAAAAAACTTTTTGATCGTTATATATACATGTGGCTTCTACTGGCTTATCTTGTGTTGTGTGATACTTGATGTGATTGGTTTATAAATGACCCGAATGTTTGTCTAACACATAGTTAGCTAATGCATCAGTTAATGTATTTAGACATCTAGGCATATGTTGATACTCAATATAATCAAAATAATGTTCCAAGAGGCAAATTCGCAAATACACCTGTAACAAAGTAGGACTTTGAATAGCATAGACATTACTTAACTGTAGTACTACGATCTACGAATTGAGTTGCACAATCAAGTGACAGATAGCAAGTGAGATAACATCGATCAACAATTCAATAACGGCGCTATACTCTGCAATATTGTTGGTCGCACGGCCGAGGACTACCTCGTAGAGTGATAAGCTCATTTGTAGGGGCATAAATTGCCCACACAACAGAAGCAAGGTTCTGAGTACTACGGCTAGTGCCATCAGTGAAGCCAATGTGGGGTAGCGAAGACTCTGACATCTGGAAATCAAACACAACATCACATAAGGGTAGAGATCAGATAACGAAAAAAGCATACTACAATAACACACAAGAAGTATGATACAATAAAATATAAGTACTTGTGCATAGGTGATCTTATGCATAGTACTTCTTTAAGTACAACCCATTTCTGGGTTCACTCAAAGGGATGCCATCGTAATATACTAACTCGTAAGCTCCTTTCTCCAAAACTCACCTAACGATATAAGGACCTCGCCACATGGCTTCAAATTTTCCAGCCCCTAGCATATCTCGATCCTGTTCGTAGAGGAGGACCAGATCTCCTTCGGAGAAAACGCGAGGCTTCACATGTTTGTCGTATTGGACCTTGACACGTTTCTTATGGGCTTCTATGAATAGGGTGGCATCGCGTCGAGTTTCATCTAATTGCATGAGATACAATAGATGTTCTTCCTCGGCAGAAGTGTTTGGTAGGAGTTCAACGACTAGTTTTAAGGAAGGTATCTCGCATTCAATCAGGAGAATGGATTCTAAACCATAGACTAACTGGAAAGGCGTAAACCCAGTAGTGGACTTAACGGATGTCCGGTAAGCCCACAATGCCGAAAACAACATTGTGTGCCAACTTGTTTTGTGAATCCCTATTAGTCGTCAAAGCATGGTTATGAGAACTTTATTAATTGCTTCGACTTGGCTGTTGGATTGTGGGTAATAGGGCGTTGAGTTTTCATGGTGAAGACCCAACTTTTCAGTGAGTTTGGACATCATGAAGTTTCTAAATTGGCTACCATGATCGGTGACGATAGCCTGAGGAACACCAAAACGAGCTATGATGTGATTGAAAATGAATAATGCTGCGATATTTCTTGTATTGTCAAATGTCGACATTGCCTCGGTCCATTTCGTAAAATAATCTACGACTACAATAATGTATCCATGGCCTTAGATCGAGTGGGGGTGACATGTCATGAAATCGATGCCCCATTTTGCAAAGAGACCAACGGAGACCACACGGTGAAGAGGAGCGGGATGTGACCGAATCTTATGATTATAGGTTTGGCAAGCGTGACATTTTTGGACAACGATTATCCAATCGTTAAATAAAGAAGGCCAAAAATACCCTGCTTGTAAGATCTTCTGGGCAGTAGCATACCCAGACATATGATGACCACAGGCTCCAGAATGGTAGTCATTTAAGGCTTTCTCGGCTTCGTCGAACGTGAGGCAGCGTAAGAAAACTGAGTCAATCCCGCAACGATAAAGAGTATCCCTGAGGATGATATATTGACGGGATTGGTAGCGTATTCGATGTCAGTCAGTAGTAGACAAATTGGGCCGGAAAGTCTGGGTTTGGAGATATATGATGATATCTCCATACCAAAGATCGTCGAAACTAATTAGGAAAAGGGATTCATCAGGTAATGAATCGGCTGCTACATTTTCCGTTTTAGAGTAGGGAAAGTCGCATATCAACTTGGCAAACACTAAGGACTTCTTGTACTTAGCTCGTTTGAATTCCAAGTCAAACCCTTGGAGTATCATGATCCATTTGTAGTATTTTCCCCCTAGAAATTGATGTGTGAGAATTTGTTGCATAGGGTTGCAGTTAGAAATCACCGTAGTCTTGCGGGAGAGGATATAGTGCCGGAAGCATTGGACTGTTTGGACGGCTGCCAAGGCCAGTTTTTCGACATGTAAATACTTGGTTTCAATAGGCGTTAGACTTCGAATCAAGTAATAGATAACATGTTCGTCATGAGAATCATCCTCTTGGATGAGAACCATAGCGATGGTGTGATCCGAGGCTGTGAGGTAGAGGAAATAATCGCGAATGTAATCGGGGGGGGGAGAGAAGCGGAGAACATGTTAGGGACAGTTTCAAAGCTTCAAAGGCTTTGTTTATGATGGTATCCCATATGAACTCAGACCCCTTTTTGAGTAGTCGCGTAAATCTAGGAGTTATCTCGATCTAGTTCAGGATGAAATGACGAAGAAAGTTTTCTTTCCCTTGCAAACTTTGTAACTGATGAAGTGTAGAAGGAGGAGGGAGATTGAAAATTGCCTCAAACTTTAAAGGATCTACTCTGATCCCTTGACACGAAACAATAAAGCCTAGAATTCAGCTGGATTCTATGCAGAAAACGCATTTGTGAGGATTCAAGCGTATGTGGTAAAACCAACAGCGGAGGAAAATGGCTCGGAGGTGAATTGGATGATCTACCCGGCGCATGGAATGAGCGGGTAAGTCATCAAGGTATGGTTGCACGATGTTCTTGATATCATGGAAGGCATAAGAGATAACACGTTGAAAAGTTGCGCCAACGTTCTTGAGACCGAAAGGAAGTTTCCGATAGGAGAAAGTGCCCCAAGGACAAATAAAAGTAGTCTTATGTTGATCCTCGGGAACAATATTGATTTGATTATATCCGGAGAAACCATCCATCAGAGAGAAGATTTCTCTCCTGGTGCAATCGTCAACAATATGATCGACGAAGGGGGTAGGAAAGTTTTCTTTAGGACAAGCTTTGCTAATATCCCTATAATCAATGCATACACAGATTGTGCCTTGTTTCTTGTCGATCGGGACAAGATTGGAAACCCAGTCAGTGAGGGCCACCGAGTAAATAAAGTCGGCTTTGAGAAATTTCTCGACTTCAAGCTTGATAGCAGCTGCTTTACGTGGGTGAACTGGACAAAGGCATTGCCGGATGGGTTTAGCATCTGGGTATGTCTTGATCTCATGTATCACAATGTCGGGGTCGATACCTGACATTTCTTTGTAGCTCCAAGCGAAGACGTCACAAAATTCTTTGAAAAGTGACTTGTAGGTGACGATTTCATCAGGGGAACACGAAGCTCCAATATGCACATTTTCGTCGATTCCAGGTTTGATGGATATGTCGAGGGGAATAGTGGGTGATATATTGCTTAAGTTCTCTTCAGAAAACACATTGTGTGTAGATTCAGGAATAGTTGAAATGAGGACAACGGTCGACGGGGTCAAGATCTGTTGGTAGCTCTCGATGGTGTGTTGTTCCAGAAAGAGGATGGAATGGTGATGTCCATCATTCCAAGGGGTGTCTTCCATGACAGACATGATCATCTTGTCCGTGGGAAAAATGAAGCGGAAAGGATCTGGAGATAACTCACCAAGAGAGGGGGTATAAGGGGTTGCTGATTGAATGGCCTGATAGGCAGATTCGACCAGGCTCAACAACATTGCATCACCGTAACGAAGGTGATCAATGGGGTCAGGTACCATCCATGGGTCGTGAGACTCAGGGGTTCCATGAATCAAGGTGGAGATCATGTTGATTGAAGCGACGGACGAGTGTGGAACATCGGGTGGTGGAATGGGGAAGGTACCCATTAACGAAGAGTCTTTGAGGAGACCTACACCGACGTTCTCATAACCCGGTGGGGTTTTAGCGATGAACGATATGTTGCCAGTACGCGTATCCGAGTTAAAGAAGGCTAATTGGTCGACGGTGATTACCTTCCTCTGATGTTGGAAACGTACAACACAAAAAGAGTTGACACAACTGTGCGCATGGAATCGATCCAGCTACGACCAAGAAAAAGATTGTAATCGAGAGGAGCATCAAATACTTCCACTTCGACTTGGACCATTTTGCCTTCTAGCATGATTGGCAATGAAGGAAGGACACCGTAAGGCTTAAAACCAGAGCCATTGAAGGCTTTGAGTGTGTTATGGGATTCAGTCAAAGAGGGAGAGCCAGTGGCTTTCCAACAGGTAAGAGACATGACACATGTCGAGGCACCCTCGTCGATAACGGTTCGACAAATTTTTTTGTTGGGGACAATCACTTGGATTTGGAACGCGAGTTGAGGGGGTAGCCTTGGAATGTGATCTTCCAAGTAAAAAATTATTAAATTTGTATCTGTCGGGTCGATTCCACTGATATCTTTCAACAGTGCCTTCCATTGCGTGGGACAACTTTTAAGGACTTCGAGGGCTAACATCGCAAAAGGTGCTTGGGCTAGATCTTCAACAATGTTGTATTTCTGGGTAGCACAAGCATGAGGATTGAAATCCGATTTCCAAATGATGCCCTTGGGAGGAGGGCGAAGAACTATGTCAAGGCTCGATCATTCGAAATGAAGAGGACCGTTGGTATGTGGATTCGCGGGAGAGGGTTGGACCAATGGAGGTATATCATCAACCTTCTCTTTAGAGGGAGAATAATCTTTGGCTTGATTGGTAAGTGCGATGTCATTCTTCTTTGAATCCCCAGTACACATTAATACATAGGACATAGTAGAAGGGGAAGGTTGGTCATGAATGACCAATTGGGACTGTTGTTGAGAGGGGAAGGGTTGGGAAAAAATGGCTAGAGCAGGTGGTTTCGAGGCCCCTTGAAGGAACTTAGTAACCTTGGTGCATCATGCACAATCCTTTGTGTAGTGATAATCACCACAGATAAGACAAGGGTATTGAGGTTTGCGCTTATCCCTATCATCAATAGGTGAAGTTTTGGTTTTCTCTACTTGCAAAGTATTTTTGTCCTGCTTATTCTTACCGTTTCCTTTTCTGTATTTTTTTTTACCGGCTAGGGTAGATTGAACTGCATTTACCTTAGAAGTCTTGCCGGTGGGAGGGGTAGGAGACGGACAATTTTGAACATTAGAAGAAGTGGGTTTGGGGTTGTTTCTCAAGGCGGAGTGTGGTTGGGCATGGAAAGTGCCAATCACACCGTCGACTGCATGAGAAGAAGCTGGAGTGGTAGAAGTGGCAGAAGTGGAAGGACGAGGTGCATCAGGAAGTAAGTCGTAAAGAGTACCTGTTTGTGAGTAAACAAGTTCAAGGTATTGAGCACGACTTATGACCTATTCTTCCATGAAAACTCCACCCATGGTGATGTCACGACTAATGTCGTTCACAAATGACCACTCTGCTAGCAACTGATCGGGAAGTTCGAGGAAAGCCATAGCTAGGGTGAGGAAATCCATAGCTAGGGTGTTGAAGTCAGTGAAGAAACCTCATGGTAATTCTATATACCACTTCGCGGCAGAACCTGTGAGAGCTCTTTGAAAAAGACGTAAATGAATAGAATCATCCATCAAGGAGTTGGATGAGCACTAGAGGTGAAAAGTCATCACATGATTGTTCGAGTCCTCTCCTACCTTGCCATCGAATTTAGGGGTGTCATATGGTAGCTTGGATGGTATAGCGGGCCAATGGGGAGAGTGACGGATTGGGTCATTTAAAATCCTCGACAAATCCGGAAGATCCAAAGTGGCTAAGAAAGGTAACTGTCTATTCACATGCGGGTACTGGTGGCTTTGGGGAGGGAGTTCTGTCGAAAAACTAGTGGGACTGTAAGCAGTCTGCATATAATGCAAAGACCCAGGCAGATTCAGTTGTTGTTGTAGAGGAAAGTAGCTCGTGGGATTATATCTTTGAACAGGGATATGAGTTTGAGCATTCGAGCCCCAAATAGGATTGGACATACATGGATATGTTTGGCCCACACCAGGGGGTATGACAGATGTAGCTGGAAGTTGTTTCCCCCCAGTCGATTGAGGATTATGTTGTATCAGATGGTTCCAATACTGGGCCAAAGATGGAGGTATGTTTTGTCTGTAGGGTGGGGTCGGTGGGGGTTGTCCTCCAATTGGGGGTTGAGTTTCAATTGGGGGTTGTGTTCCCATTGGGATTTGTGTTCCAATAGGAATTTTACCTACAAGGGGGGGTTGAATCAAACCTCACTGGTGAAATTTTCCACCAACAGGAATCTGGTAATTTGGTGTGAACGACAGAATGGTGCCACTAAGATAACTGCCGCCGACAAAGGATGAAAAAGGTCCTCCGAAAGGGGGTTGAGGAAGTGTCAGAACGAAGCCGGGAGGAGAGTTCTCAGAAGAAGAGGGACCACCAGGAGTTCTGAATGGGGTTTGCGTAGGAGTGGGAATAGAAGCATTCAATGCACGGTATCCAGGTGGAAGTGTCGGGGTGACACTGGGTGAGAGCGATGTGCCAATGGGGGATTGAATAGCCATTGTAATCCCGGTGTGAATAATCGTAGTATATTTGTAATGGACCATTTATAAAGGGAGGTTCAAGATGTGGTTAGCTCGTGGAGCTTCTGTACCAGGAAAATAATAAGCAGTAGTAAAAGGTATTGCGTCTGGGTCAAAGTTTTTGGAGAACACAGGTGAGACGGTGATTTCAATGCCTGATCCTGAGCCAAAAATATCCTGTCTAAAAACGCCAGTAGAACAAAAAGGATCTTGGCCCTCAGGTCCTAGAAAAGGTCCAGTCGGTGATCCAGAAGACAAAACAACTAAGTCTCTGGAAGAATTCACTCGCATAATACGTCACTCAGAATCGGGGCGAAGTCAAAAGTCCTCTCGAGAATTGGTAATTTGAAACCGTTCTAGAGAGTTGGCTCTTTCCACTTGTGGAGTGGTGATGTCTTGGACTTCACTCTGTTGAGGAGAGCCCTCTGGTGAGCTTGTAGGTAGGGGTTGAGAACCTTCCAGATTTTTTGTGGGTAAGCCCTACATTCTACGTGAACGACGTGGAGGGTCTATTGTGAACGAGTTGTAAACTTACGAAGAAAATGCTATGGTCAACTTGGGTAAACAAACAACATGCGCTAGTAAAAAATTCTAGGAAACAACACCAAGCAAACAAGAACTTCTAATTTCGAAGTTACTAGTTGGTGATGAAATCCAACGTCGCAACAAGGAGACGAGAAGGGGCTGGGCTAGGGTGGAAAAGTTACACTGATGACTTGCTTAATGGACTTAGACCTTGGTGCAAGCTCCCACACATAATAGTGGGTATACCCTCCAAGGATCCCGAGTGAGTTTGACCAACGTCGATTCCAGGTACCGTGAAGACTTGCCCCTTCATAGTCACCTTGTGTAAGATCCTAAGAAGATAGGCCACTAAGGTTACCACCAACAACAATAAAGCCTGGGGGGACAGTCGACAGTCCGATCCACATGCAAGGGCAGGGTATCTAGCCCAAAATCAACTCGAGAGGCTTCCAATCATCATTTTGGGTATACCTCTAAGTGACCCCCGTAATACGTGCAATATCTACACCGATATCAATGAAGCAGGGTGAGTAACTCTGTCGACATCAATGCGACCTTGTGCTTGACCCTTGTGTGAGAAGGGCTTCCCAGGACAAAATGTTGTAAATGGAATTTGACACTCTTTAACACAAGATGCTATTGTGTGTTTTGTGCTTTGGACAGTGTATCTCTCTGCCTATTCCAAAGCTCTAGCCTAGCTAATTGTTGGTGTAATAGAGTCCTAGCAAAGAGTTACAAGTTAAATTTTAAAATTTCACAATATTATTAAGGGTTGTTGTTACTCAAAGGAAATGGAGATGAAACCGATGTTGTGTGAGACTCTAACCCAACAATGCATAGATAGGAATGAAATATATCAATTTTCATTCAATGAATCCTATGTACGGGAGGGAAAGAGAAGTTTTCCAGAATAACCTTGAACTACGATATACAATCTTTGTTAAAATGCAATCTCAATGAATCACGTAACAATGACAATTCTCTATTTGTTCTCTTTCAACAATTTCAACAATTGATTTTCACTATTTTCAAAACAAAAATGCTTTTAAAAAGAAAAATGTTTTTTACTTTTCAAAAAGATCCACACCATGGTGGTGAAAGTAAGGAAAACCAATAACTAACGAACAAGCAATAAACAAAACCCAAGCCAATCTTTCAATGGAAACAAAAAATGACAAGCAGACAAGACTAGTATTTTCAATTTCATGAGAGCAATGATTTTCTAAACAATGGGAAAATGAGAAAGACAAATAATCCCAACTTTCAAACCAATCACCGGCTCCTAACCAAACAAGTACTCCGATTCCACGATCAGAGATTATATCTTTGGTCAGAAAAGTCAAGAGATGAGAGTTTAGAAAAAGATGTCAAGAAGAGCCTTTGATTTCTGAAGACTGATCGTGTCAAAAATTTGAAGTCAAGAAAACATCAACCAGTGGTCCAAGAAGTTCTTTTCAGACACCTATACTGATCTGGGCATCTAAGCATGCAAAAACCTTAAATCCAAAAAATTTAAAACTGGGTTCGCAAGCTATCAGTAATGTACAGTGCGAGATTTGGGCATTCTCGCAGGTTGGCTTCAAGTAGGGTGTGAGAAACTTGCATTGGAATGAAAGGCAGAGTGCGAACTCGAGGGATTCTCGCAGGACACTATGGGGTTCAGTGTGGGAAGGCCTAAAACTAGGCAAGATTTTGGAAGAAAACAAAAATTTTGAAGGGACTTATGGACCCAGAGAGTCTGTTAGGGTGTCCTGAAGACTCAGAGATTGATAGAAATGAAGAAAGGTAAGGAAAGAGAAAATGGCCCAGGAAAAACACCAAAAACCACTAAAAATTGGGTTGCATCCCCAGTGGAGTCACCAATTTTGTTATCGGACTAATCGGTAGGTGCGGACACTAACAGATCTCCCTAGATCCACTTGGATCTAGAACAAAATATGACAGGGCATGACTCTTTCCCTAAGTTATGACCATTGAATTAACTAGTAAGGAGGAACAAGTGACATACCTTTGTATCGCTTCCTTAAGTCTTTGTTTCTCCCTCTTCGCTCCGACGCTCTCATGAGGTCAAGACCAAGACAACACAAACCAACCAAAGTGAAGATAGCAAAATGTATTCAATCGTCAACTTATGTGTATGATCAAAGAATTACACAATAAAGTAAGAATGACTTTATGGGAAAGGGACATGCCACTGTATCATATTAATTGAAAGTAGAAGATACAACCTGATCACCTTGATGTCGCAAGCTTCCTTTCGGTGACTCTTGGTTCCAACACACACACTTGCTCTATCCTTGCATGAAGAAGATCCAATTCCTCTTGATAGACTTACTAGAGTCTCCAAGCTTCTGTTCAAGCTGGGTTCTCCACACAATTCCTTCACCAATTCTTCAATTAATCTTGCTTAACCTTTTCCATGAGAATCCTTTCAATATATAGGAGAGGGTGAGATGGTTACATGGATGAGAATGATCCCACCAAATCAGGGAAACTAGTAAAATGATAACCATTCGAATGCCAACCCATTTCTAGAAGGTTCCCTTCTAGAACCCTCAAGACTTCTTCCCTTTTCCAATCTTGAAAACAAGTTCGCACCCTATGTATAGAGCACAGTGTGAGAAGTTCGCACCCTATGTATAGAGAACAGTGCGAGAAGTTCGCACCCTAGCTGAAGGTGGCCTGTGAGAATGGGTCATCCTCGCACTCGAGGCTATAAGCAACTTGCGAACTCACTTTGAAAATATGTTTTCTGGAAGGAGATAAATTCCACTTTTATCAGGAGAAAGTTCTTGTTGGGAGCCTAAGTACACCATTGTTAATACACCATCTAGTTGACCAAAATCATGGGTAACAGCGAGATGATATGTAATATTTTTCTGTACGACCTATTTTGGTAAGCTGTTGAGCTAGAAAGGACGAAGGAGGGTAGATCTGGAGGGTTAGATCGCAGGCTAAGGAGCCTGGTGCGATCTAGTCTACCTCATATAGATCTCACCCAACTGAGAAGAGTTGTAAAGCACATGACGTTGTAGATGCGGAAATACTATAATACAAGAGCCAAGGGCCAGATCTTTGTGGACATAGCCCAAGAGGGGGTGAACCACAGTAACACCTATGTTATGAGATTGAAGGCATGTGTGTCTTTATTTCTTTTAAGTAAATATTGCTATAATGAATGAATGAGTTGTTATAATTCCTGCATAATCATGAATGATAGTACATTGTGTTTAAGAGTTACAATAGTGGTTCAATATATAATTCTCATATCTCGCACTCAATCCTAGGCTATAAACACATGAGTATTACAGCCAACCATTAAGACTATCTCAGGTGAGACTGCGCAGTGCACTCTGTGCATTGTGTTTCCTTCTGGTTTACTAGGAGGGCCGATAGTTTTAGAGGCTTTGTTGGAAACCCAAACATACATGAACCCTGGGTCAATCAATACAAACTCAAACATAATAGAATAGTAACCAACAAATGGTTTCGTTGTCATTGGTAGGAACATGAGAGGATTGAGTAGATGTGAAGAGGTTGAGCAAAAGAAGATGAAAGCAGAAAAGAAAGTAATGAGCCACTAGAAGGGGATGTTGAGACCGTGGAATCCAAAAAAAGAAGAGATCAAAAGCTGGTTAAAGACAAAAGATCTAGAGTTTGCACAGAAAGACAATAGAAACCTAGAATAACACCCCACAAATATATTGAGAAATACGTGTTTACTGATTTGCATGAAGTCTTTTTCTGTGATTTTCCACACTTATTGCAGGAGTGGATACTAAGGTTGAAGCATAACCATACAATGAACCGTATCTGACAGTTAGAGTGGACCCCAGTACAGATTGAGTAGCTATAGCAGGTGAACAACAAATTCACCTGCACAATAGTTTTTTGGCTTGACAATATTGTGGTAGGCTTTATAATAGAGTTTGTCATGGATACAGCGAAGTCGTACAATGCAGCGGAGCAAGAGTTTCTATGCAGACCTCGAGGAAGGTACATTCAATCGCTGCATACTTATATTAAGATACTGCTATATAACAAAGGTGTAATGACAATGGCATCAGACAACTAAACTTCCCTACGTGCATGGGGAAAGGGGGGAAGCACTGACAGTGAAAGGAGAAATGGAAGGAGGATAGGATAAGGGAAAGAAGGACGAACCCTTGGACCCAATCATGATGGATGGAAACCAGATCAAGCAGATCATAGTGACAATTGGGAAGACGCTTAGCAGAGTACCCTACCAATACAAGGTGAATACCAAGAAGAGAGTCGTAGTCGCAAGGGAAGGCTTGGTGAGTGATGAGGAAGAGGTAGAGGATCTCCGGGCTATGGAGTAGATTGAGGAAATCCTACACGCAACATATGAGAGGAAGACGAGAGGTCCAAGAATGGGAAAAGAAGGCAACACTCCTATCCATATTAATGTCAGTGTGGAACCCATAAACCCATGTGTGTCTAATACACCAAAGAGAACACCACCATTTAGACAACCGAAGTTCAGAAGTAGTCAGACAGCAGGAAGTACATCTACACAAGGAACAACAATTAGAGAAGCCAGTTTAGGTAGACCTAGTCAAGTATCTACACCTCGCGGAGGTAGTAGTTCAACATTCAGAATGATAGGACATGATCCTACCATCAGGTTACTAGAATTCAAAGGAGAAGCGTCAGAGGACCCAAAAAAAAATTTGTTCATATGTGAGAAGATTTGGGAAAAAAAACAGATCATGGACGAAGATACTAAACTGGCACTATTAGCGATTACATTAAGGGATCGTGCACTGGATTCGTATATGAGTTTAGCTACAAACAATCCACCAGGGACAACTAGAAAAATTGCAGACATCAAGAAAATGTTGATAAACGAGTTCCAGAAGCCAAGTTCAGAAGATCAGTACATGAATGAGATGATCGAATTAGACAGAAACCGAGAGAATCTGTATGGGAGATTGACCAGAGATTCAAGCGACTGAAGGGAAAGTTAAAATATCTCATGACTAATATGCAACATCGAAACCTATTTGTCAACTCACTACTCCCACACTTAAAATATCTACTGTGAAAAAAGAAGTTTCAGATGCAGGCAACTCTACAACTGGAAGAAAACTAGTATCAACAAATGAATCTAGCCATCAAAGAACTAAAGGACGACTTGAATAACTTAACTTTTCAACTAAACCAGAATAAGAGTAAGGACAAACGAGAAGTCGTTTGGTGCACTACATGCAGGATGGAGGGACACCACATAAAGAATGTCGAACATTCATGCAATATATGGCAGCAGGAATGCCAAATCCGTTACCAATAGGAGGGTTATGGTGTGAAATCTGCAAGAAACTAGGTCATGATCCATATCACTGCATGATGATGCAGAAATATTAGACAGTCCCAAAGAGTTCATATTGAAACTTTTGCAATTTAGTGGGCCACGACGACAAATATTGTAGAACCATGGAGCTAATGTGAGAGAGGACATCAGATGCATATAGAGTGCAGGAAGAAATGATGACTGGGAAAGCTGCACCACAATTTAACCAAGCTCCAGGTACATACAACACTTCACAGCAACAGTATAATATTTCATAGACACCATATAATACCGTGCAACCACAACGTAACACAACACAATCGCAGTACAATACCACTCAGTATAATCAAGCGTGTCAGTATAACGCGACGAGAGGAGATTAAGCAGGCTACAAAGGTGGAGGACGAGCAAGAGGAGGTTTTGGACGAGGCAGAGGACCAGTGGTATGTCACAATTTTGAACAACCAGGACATTATGCAAGAGAATGTCTTCTACCACCAACAACTTGTATGTATTGTCACGCATCGGATCATGATATAAAATAATTTCGAACACTATTAGTAAAGATCCAGGAAAAGAGGAACCAAAACAACCAGAATGTTCAATGGATTTTAGCCGAAGCAAGGGATGAAGGATGGAACATCAATATAGTTACTCGTGGAGGAGCTAAAATAGGAAACGATGTAGTCTGACAGGAGCCAGCACAAAATCAGTGGGTGAAGAAGAACGCTGAACCAAACAAGCAATTCGATGTGCAGAAGGAGAAGGAGATATTTAATCAAGCTAGACAAGAATTCCACAAGGAAGACATGGCATCGACTTCAATTGTGCAACAAAACAAGGAAGCACCAAAGTACGAGATGCCTTTGTTATTGGATCATACTAGCGAGATGCAATCCATGGGATAAGTAAGTACAATCAAAGGATTTTTGCAATCATGTGTAAAACTATTAAATGATCCATCATCTGTGAAAATATTGCAAAACATACTAGAAAAATGTAGCACAAAAATGACAGGAAAACTAGAGCCAAGAACAATCAATCACCTACATACAAGGAGAAGAACAATTAGGGAGTTCAGATTGAATGCCAACATTGGATATTTCAACATGGGAGACATCATACTAGATCTAGGATCTGAAGTGAATGTATTACCAAAGAAGACATGGCAATGAATGGGGGAGCCTACATTAGGATATTCACCTGTTCAACTGAAATTAGCAAACCAACACAAAATCCTACCAATCGATAGACTGAAAGGAGTGACAGTAGACCTCGATGGAGTACGTACTAAAGAAGATTTTGAGGTCATTAAAATAGTGGACGACACAACACCTTACCCAACGTTGCTTGGTCTGGATTGGGCATTTGACAACCAAGCCATAATCAACTTGAAGACAAGAAAAATAACATTTGAGTCAGGGGAATATAGGGTCATCACGCCATTAGACCCATCAGAAGGGGAAAGGTTTGTAGAACCTACGTTCTTAGACTTAGAGGAAATCAACCAGTTTTACAGAATAACTGGGCACGATGAGGATTATGTAAACCCAACTGTATATGGGATACTCAATTGGAAGAGCATTACTTCATGTGCAATAGACTCAAATATTGGTTTAGAGAATTGGCAACAAAGGCTACATGAAGTGTCCACGAGAAGATGTGCAAGAATAGACCATGCAGTAAGATTGATGTAGTGGGAAAATCCCCTATGGACCATGCACCAGGGCTTAAAGAACATGCAGAAAATGACCGTTTAAAGTCTCCTACTTTTTACCATCATCCCAACACTACCCCACATTCATGTATAGAAAAAAAAAGAAAAACATATAGAGATCTGGTAGGCCTACCTCAAATCCTATGTTTGATGTCGATCCCTTTTGCGCTTGATCATTTCCTGACTACAAGTATCCTCCCAAAGATGACCTGCATTCAACCAAGGAAAAACAAAAGACTACAAGTGTACTATGCATATATAAAATAATGGGTTAGATGCCATAATAAAAATGTGAATAAAAACAACATATTAAACGCATCATATGGTGGGACGGGAAAAATACTTCTTTTTATTGATGTTACAAAAGTCACTTACAACATAAGACCAACACCGCTTCTCGAACTTGGTCCTGGGCTCCTCTTCACAATGCACCAACTACTCAACTCACAATATGGTTGTCGAATATTGAAGCAAAGGGGGATATAAATTTGGGCAGAGTTTCTATGCTCTTCTTGTGCTTGTTTAGATAGGACCCCAACCCCTTCTTTTATAGGCCAAAGGAGATGGTAACGACTGGGGTGACTAGTTGTGGGCATTCAAGTGGTTAAGTAACGACGCGTAAACGAGAATCCTATGCGAATTTCATTTTTTGTGACATTCTGTGAGTATACGCGGGCTGTAGTGGTGCAAAAGGCATATATACGTGGTTAGTTGTGGTGCAGGGCACATATACCTTCAAAACAATAATTTTTGGAAGAGTTTGTTCAATGATGGCTTGGCAAAGATAGTAAGTTAGATGGCCTGATGCCAGGTGTGCATATTTGGTGCATTTTAGGGTTATAACAGATTCCCCCTAATTTGTGAGTTCAGAAGAGCATCTGATGGTCGAAATACATTACAAATCTTCACCAACGTACGGCACGAGTGAGCCTAGGGACTAGAGTTCAGGAGGTGACTTCTACAAAATAACAATTTGTCTCACCGAGGATAAAATAAAATCATGGCTTCCATTCAAATACACTGCAGATCCATGTCATATAACTATATAAAGTGTAGCCGTGAATAGTACACAACGGATCTACATCTCAAAATCAAAATATATACATGTATAATATCCATCTTCAAGAATTCAAAGATGCCTGATGGTTGGAGATGAGGTCTTCAGAGCTTGAGCAACAACTTCAAAATCTTCAAATTTGGGTAGGAGTGTAATATCAGTGTATGACTTCACTACCCAGAGGTCTTTGAGGACTTGTCAAGAAAAGACAAGAGGATCTTGGCGATCAGTGCAGAGAACTTCATTGATTTTGAACAAGGACTTGATTGGTCTTTTGGGGTGACCAGGCATGAGGACAAGAGACAAACTGTAGAAAGGCTTACTCAAGTTTAGTAAGACTTCCCTTCGACGAAAGCATGACAAAATATGAGACTCAGGAAAATTTGCATTGACGCAAGTTCACGATGTAGGAGGCAACACAAACTCTCCATATGTTTGGAAGGAGAAACGAAATGGAGGAGGACACAACTCTATGTAGAGAGAACAACTTTCCTAAGGTCATATTGAATCTAAGGGCTTGATGAACAAATGGAAGGATGTGCTTTGTCCAAGGTAGACTCATTGTGTTGATAACATAAAGAAAATACTTTTCCCTTCCTCTTTTTGGGGTATATTTGATTTTTTTGTCTTTTTCAATAATTTTGGAAAGCTTGAAAAAGAATGAAAGAATGCTACATTACAAAGGAGAAACGAGTGTCGCAAACATACTTAGTTCCAAGCGCAAGGAACATACTAATGCTCAGAGAAAGGAGACATGTGTAGGAAAAGGACACTCGGGAAAATCCCTCCATGGTTCAAGGTGTCAAGACGCAGAGGCAAAGTGCTACACGGCTTGCGTATAAGGCATGCTTCAGATGGTTTAGTTGAGAGCAACATGGAGCTGCCATTAGGCCAAAGACATAGGAATGAAAATGAGATTAATAAGACACAATGATAACATCCTTCGATGTAATTTTAATGAGCCCAGAAAAGGTAAGCTCGACGGTTTTTCATTTTTGAGTCTGAAAAAGCGTAAAAGGAGACTCCAATGGGGTAACTTTTTAGAAAGTAGTCGATTCAGTTCGAAAAAGGGGTAAAATAACACCGAAAAGACATCTATTCAAAACCATTTTAACGAGTGTGACAAAGACAAGATCACTCGACAATATTTTCATTTTTAAGGAGTCTAAAAAGATCTTAACTATGGACTCCGTTGAGGGGTGTTCTTCTTGACCAATTTAACGAGTGTGAAGAAACAAGATCACTTGGCCATCTTTTCAATTTTAGGGAGTCTGAAAAGAGCTTAACTATGGACTCTGTGGGGGTATCTTTTTCATAAATTTAGTCGCTCAAGCCCGAAAAAGGGTTAAAACTATACTTGAGAATACTCTTCTAGAGAACTGAGGCTCCTAGAGTATACCTTTGTTCATACAGTTGACCATCCAGACTGAAAAAGGGGTAAACTGCCACCGGATAGACGTGCCTTCAAATTTCATTTTAGCAAGTGTGAAGGGAAAAAATATCGCTCGACAATATTTTCATGTTTAGAGGGTCTGAAAAGGGCTTAAAAAAAGACCGGTCATTATTTGGGAGTCCGGAGGGTGAGGTCAAGAGTGATGATGAATCATGCAAAATGAGGCTCAAACTCATAATCAAGATAGGACTAACAAGAAATCTCAATCTTATAGTCATTAACGATGGCATGGACGCCAAAATGAAACCAGGATGTATCTAGGGCATCCATGAAGGGGTAGGCTCTATCACTAAATTACAACACTTCTAAAGCAGTAATGATGGTTCCGTGTCACAATTCAGTGGGATCGATCCTATGGCAGAGCGAAAAAAGACAACGAGATGTAGAAAGTGGAGGTGGAATCCTAACTTAAATGCAACAAGCTGGAAAAAATGAATTTTTACCAAATGACCTTTAAAAATGACCCAACTCTCCAAACAATTTCCCAATACCCAAAGTAACATAAATCGTAACATTCCATAAGAAACCCATGAACCATCCTAAATGATTTTTTGGCTAGAAGAAGTGACAAAAGGTTCTGAAAAATGACAAAAAGGGGCCAAAAAGTCTATAAATAGAAGCTGGCACTCATTATCACCATTGTTAATTGAGAAATTGGCTAAGAAGCCAAAAACACCCCTTTGCCAAAAGAGTTGATTCTGGGAGCTTCAGTGGATGAAACAGACTTCTGCTTGGACCAAGTAAGTACATACTAGCCCCTTTTGCATTCCTATTCTTCCTTTCTGCATTTCTTTTTGTTTCTTGGGGGGGCACTGACCTTTAAAAAGGTCATCCCTACGTATACATGGTCTGTCCTAAGACAACCATCATATGCCCACGTGCAGAGAAAATACGCATGTGGGCATACACGACTGTGTATATTACAGCCCGTGTATACCCTCTAACATGTGGAAAAAAATTAAAAAAGCAAGAGCTAATCCCCCATGAACTTGTCAAATGCAGCATGTATGTTCATTGGAGGGAAAGGGAGCATGAGGATATTGATTTTCTAGTCTCAGAAGACCCTGCTACTGTTGTTGTATTATCACAATGCGGGTTGCTAAAATTCTTCCAGTGTCCATTTATGCGGGCAAAACCGAGGTTGGTGAACGCCTTGGTAGATTACTGGCATCCTGATGTAGAGGCACTCATGATTGAGGGACAGTCATTGAATCCAACGACTGAAGACATCTACTTTCTGACTAGCCTCTCGAGAAGAGGGGAACCAATCAACTTTTTCACTTTCCCCCCTGGGCCTCACAACATATAGGAGTTGATTGGACTTCATTGTGAAGTCCACACAAACAAAGTGGGCTCACAGGTGCTGATAAACAAGATCAACAATCTATCATTGAAAGCGATAGTGCTACTCATTGGGCGGATCACTGGATCCACATATTTACATCAGGCATCCTGGGCACACATGCATTGTGTCATTCAATGCTTGAATGCACAAATTTTTGATTGGAGCACAACCTTACTCGAATGCATGAAGAGGTAACTAACAGAGTGTTTCATGTAGAGACATCGAAACTTTGGGTTTGGGACTATTCTTTTCTCTTTCTTCTTTGAGAGAGTACCCAATCTTAGTCCACGAGAGATAGTGTGGGGCCATGTGGCCCTCATCCCAGCAGTGGGTAGGTGCGCAGCATTGCTGCCACGTCAGGGGGGAGGGAGGACCATTGAGGCCTTTGATGACAAATTTTTTGATTGGTGGTGACGACAGATTCCCACGATAGAGGACTACCCCTATGCCAGGATTGATTTTTCCAAGGATCCTGACTTGCCTGTACCTCCCAGAGCAGTACGAGGAGAGCTAGGTAAGTTTGTTTTTCTTTTAAAGTTATTTAATTTTTTATTTTATTATTATTATATATATATATATATATATATATATATATATATATATATATCATTTTTTTAGGTCTATCAGAGTATTTGACAACTATGTATCTGTTTATGTGCAAATGTGGGACCAATGCATCCAACAGACTTCGCGAGGACTAGGCAACGTCCTTGACTAGAGGTAGGACCAGCTGCAGCTGGCGGACCAGTAGCAGCAGGGGGGCCTCCAACTGGAGAGGTTGAGAGAGTATTGAGATGGGTAGAGTGGAACGTTACTGTGCTCACTCGTACAATCCCTATGGCGGAGATCGAGGATCTCCCACCGTCGATGCAGCCTCTTGTAGTGGGGGCACCACAGACCTGGGTCTGACTTTTTCGGTGTTTGGCAAAAGCTGTTGATCATTATAACAGGGCCAAAAGGCCCTGCCCTTAGTTAGGCTGGACTGCTTACGTGCCGAGTGCACATTTTTTGTATTTTTGAGGGTATAAGCCTCGTGACTCTTACTGGACATATATTTTTTGAGGCACTTGCGCCCACCCATGTACTCTGATACTTTACAATATATATATGGATGTTTTTTATCTTTTTGTGTTTTATGGATTACATTTATTTACAAATGTATTTACATGTGTGTGTGTGTGTGTTTCTTACATGTGTACAAAATGCCAATCTAATATATGATTAGCTAGAGTATCTGTGATTTTATTCAATCTCCTAGGAACATGGATATACGTAATGTAATCAAAGCTTCGTTCCAAGAGACGTACCCTAAGGAATCGTCAGTGTAGAGTAGGATCATAAATACGATAAACCCCATTTAACTGAGACACAACCAACTGAGCATCTAAGTAGACCCAGAGGTGAGAGATACCATGTGACAAAGCATCACGAAGAAACTCTAAGACTGCACTGTATTCGACAAGATTGTTTGTGGAATCACCTAAACAGATACCTTCTGAAGATAGCAACTGACCTTGAGGTGTGAAAATCACCCAAGCTACGGAAGCAAGCCTCAGAGCGTTCCGGCTAGCGACGTCCGCGAACCCAAAAAACACCTCTGATTCACTTGACATCTACCATAGTGAAAAAGATGAAATAAAAAATGACACGTCCATAAAACCAAAAACGAAAACTAAAAAAGAACAATGTACAAGAACTATACATATGTTACAAGAAGTCACCCAAGGCGACACACCTATGAGTAATACTTCTTGAGGTAAAGGCCATTTCTAGGCTCTGCCAAAGCATTTCCATCAAAGTCAACCAGATGATAAGCGCCCTTCTTTAGAACCTCCTTCACGATGAAAGGTTTGAACCACATGGGTTTGAACTTTCCTGCCCCCAGGGGATCCTTATCTTGGTCATAGAATAGGACAAGGTCACCTTCAAAGAAAATCCAAGGATGAATGGACCGATCATATTGACACTTGACTCATTGTTTGCGAGCCTTGTTAGCCAAGGTTGCATCTCGATGTTTCTCATCGAGCTGCTCAAGATATAATAAATGCACTTCAAGTGGTGAAGTGTCTAGAAATAACTGTATTGCCAACTTTAGAGATGGGATCTGACACTCGATAAGAAATATTGCATCCAGCCTATAAACGAGTTGAAAAGGTGAGAAATTGGTTGTAGTCTTAACAATCATTCGGTAGGCCCATAATGTTGAGTACAACATCAAATGCCAATTTGACTTGGCCGAATTGATCGTTCGTTGTAGAATAGTCTTGAGAGACTTATTCATAGCTTCCACCTGACCATTCGCTTGTGGGTAGTAGGGTGATGAATTTTCTTGCCTCAACCCAAGCTTTGACATTAACTCAGTCATCATTTTGTTCTGAAAGTGACTGCCATGGTCAGTGACAATCTCTCTTTTGAACCTAGCTATTATCTGGTTAAACAAAAAGAGAGTTGCGGTCTCGCCATCATCTTTAAACATTGGCATAGCCTCGACCTACTTTGTGAAGTAGTCTACTGCTACGATGATATAACAATGACCCCTTGATGAAGGAGGGTTACATGTGGTGAAATCAATCCCCTACTTGGTGAAGGGACCAACTATGATGACGGGAAACATGGGAGCGGGGTGTGCCCTCATATTCCGAGAGAATATCTAACACGGGTGGCACTTCTTGACCGATTCAACACAATCTTTGATTAATGTCAACCAAAAGTAATAGGATCTTAGAATCTTTTGGGTTGTTTCCAACGTAGACAAATGACCGCCACATGATCTAGTGTGGCAATCGTTAAGCATGATTTCTGTTTCTTCATGAGTGAGACATCGACGAAGGATGCAATCTACATCTAGACAATACAACGTGTCCTTGAGTATGAGATCATTCTTGTCCTGATGGCGTATATGACGACGCTAATCACGAGAAGTAGAGGTAAGGAACTTCGAAGTATAGAGATAAACAAGTATATCTCCATACCAGGGATCTGAAGACGCGATTAAAAACATGTCTCCTTTAGTAGGAAACTCCTCGGGAATAACATCACCTGACTCGACCGGAATTTCCGAGATGAGTTCCGCAAAGACCAGTGACTTTTTGGACTTCGTCGAAACAAAATCTAAGTCAAATTCCTGGAGGATAACTATCTATTTACTAATCTTTCTACCGATTACATGTCGTGTCAACACGTATTGAAACAGATTCACAATGGCAATGACGATGGTCTTGTGAAACAAGATGTAATGGCAGAACCGTTGGATAGCATGAACTGTTGCCAACACAAGTTTTTCAATGTGGGAATAATTGAGCTTCGGTCCAATCAGGCCTCGACTCAGGTAATAAATTACGTATTCTTCAGGTAAATCATCCTCCTAAACCAAGACCATACCAATGGTTGACTCTGCCGCAACCAAGTACAATAAGAAATATTTATTATAGTTGGGTGGCTAAAGCAGAGGGGATGAAGTGAGGGCACATTTCAATGCTTCGAAAGAGCACTGAGCGGCTTCATCCCCAAAAAAAGGAATGTTGTTCTTCAGTAAATGCATGAAACCCTTTGTGATCTCAGCATAGTTTGCGATGAAATGCCGTAAAAAGTTTTCTTTTCCCTGCATACTCTGAATTTGAAGGATTGTGCGTGGGGGAGGCAACTGAATTATCACCTCAACCTTGAGAGGATCAACCATGATCACTGTTGTCAAAACTATGAAACCTAGAAGACGACCCAACATTACGCGAAAACTGCACTTGTTTGGATTCAAGCGATTTCAGTAGTAGTGACATCACTCAAAGATAAGTTAGAGGTGTGTGTGATGATCATATCTCTTATGAGATCGTGATGCTAAATCATCAAGGTAGGCCTCAACTATGTGTTTGAGATCATGGAAAGAAAAATACATGGCCTGTTGAAAGGTAGCTCCAACATTTTTCAAACCAAAAGGCATCTTCCGAAAAGCGAACATACCCCACAGACAAATGAAAGAGGTTTTGTGTTGGTCTTCTGGTTTGATCTGTATCTGATTGTATCTTGAAAAACCATCCATGAAAGAAAAGGCTTCGCAACCTATGCATTCATCAATTATCTGGTCAATAAATGGCATGGGGAAATTATCCTTTGGACAAGCCTTGTTTAAATCACAGAAGTCTGTACATACACGAATCGTACCCTATTTTTTGTCAACTGGAACGGGATTTGACACCCATTGAGTCAATTGGATGGGGTAGATGAAACCATCTTGGAGTAGTTTCTCTACTTCATCCTTAATAGCAGCTGATTTCCTAGGATTTACTGGATGATGCTTCTGCCAGAACGGCTTAGTGTCGGGATATGTCGTGATTTCGTGTTCGACGATTCTTGGATCTATGCCTGGCATTTCCTCGTAAGACTAGGCAAAGACGTCGTAGAATTCTTTAAATAAATCGGTGTAAATTTGAATCTCTTCAGGGGAGCAGTCCACTCCACCGAAGATATTCTCCATGATGCCAGGGGTTCTTGAGATATCGATAGGTATCATTTGAGAAATATTTTCCATATTTCCTTCAGCATAAACATTGTGCGTAGCCAAAGGATTGATAGGACAAGCCTTATCTCCAGTCATAGTCAAAGTGAATTATCCTACTTCAATTCTTCTTAACTCTGGGAGGAAGTAAGATCTGTGATGAAGATCATCCCAAGGTTTGTCTGGACTAGTCATTGCCTCATCAGAGGGCAAGACTAAGTCTAAAGAATTAGTATCAACGAGCGAAACTTGATCCGAAATAGCCTCGATATTTGGATCTAACTCTTGTGTGGGAGTCGGATCGGGTTCAGCGAAAGCTTGCTGGACTATAGAGTACGCAAATTCTACTGCAGACAAAGGCATGGCCATTCCATGGTGCCTTGTCCCTTCCATCGTAGCTGATGAGGAAGGAAGAGTCCATGGAACATAAAAGTAGGTCCTATGAAATGACGATATTTGAAAATTTTAAACCTTAGGCAGTTTCTCTGTTATGAACTTAACATCACCTGAAGGAAGCGGGTAAATGAAAGTACCCATCAAAGGTGAGCACAAACCAACCCGTAAGTTGATGATGCTGGGTTGAGGGTTATCAATCATCTGGACCATGGATGCCCCCGATGAAGGGTCAGTCCTGGAGAAGGACAACTGATCAATGGTCACGATTTGACCCTCATGTGGGAATAACAAGACCTGGAAAATGTCGCGACCACTGCATGGATGGAATAGGTCCAACTCCTTCCTAACAAGAGATTGTAGTCGAGAGGCGCATCGACCACTTATACCTCGACACACACAGTCTTTCCTCCCAACTGCACGGGGAAGGAATGGATGAGTCCATTTGGTTGGAATGAACAACCGTAAAAAGCGATAAGAAGAGTAGGTGACAGAGACAAAACGAGTTGGCCAATGGCCTTCCAACATGCCAAAGGCATCATGCATGTCGAGGTGCCCTCATCAACCACCATGTGAAAGATGTTTCAAGTAAAATTTTTCATGGTGTAAGCCACTACTATCTGAAACGCTACATGGTAAGGAAGACAAGGTTTTAAGTTGGTCATATCAAGCATGATCACTCCTAGATTACAAGTCTCAGCAGATCCTAAGGTAGCTAACAAAGACTTTCTCTAGGAAGGGAAACTCTGGAGGACTTTCAAAGCAGACATTGCACAAGGGGTTTGTGACAAATCCTCCACCACAAAGTAGTTCTGGGTAGCCCTTGCGTTTGGATTGTGAGAAGCTTTCTTGAACGCACCTTTTGGGATGTGTGTCATTATTTCTCCCAATGTATTCTCTATCTGGAGAGGAAGAGGTGGGTTGTCGGCTTCTTTACCCTTCTCAGTGGTATTTGGCATTCCATAGTCATGCGCTCTGGTTGATATATATGCATCACCTTTCATCATATACACATTCGCGAACCATGGATTACTTGCCAATGGAGGGGGTCCCTAAATGCCCCCATTTGCGCTCGAAGAGGCTTGAGTTAAATTTCTCCCATGTGGGAATGGGTTCGTTAACACAACAGGGTACTGCTGTGCCAATAACTTTTGGGCCTCCGCAAGCTGAGGGAACTGGTGAGTCGGATGGTCTTCCTTGCAAATATTACAAGGATACTTTGACTTCTTCTTTTCTGTGTTTCTCCTGTCAGCGTTATTGGTAGGTTTCTTATCCCCCTTACCCTTATTTTTCTATTATTTCTTTCCATCAGGCTGCTATGTGGCCTTCAGGTTTATCGATTGCACACTGTGTACATATGACTTCTAGGTGGGGGGAGCAGCTGAACCAATGGTTTGGCTGGTCGTTGTCTACTGTATCGACAATTGTTGCAATTGATTTGAAAGCTGATCAGTGAGATTTGTTTGTGCTAAACCAACAATACCATCGGCATGTGGTCTAGATCTCTGTCTGGCCTTGTCAAGTATCGACCTTGGTGCATCTAGAAAAATCTCATAAAGTAAACCAGAATGAGAGTAAATCAACACTAGCTTTTGAGCTCTCATCATCGTGTCTTCTTCTTAAAAGACCCTTGACGTTGCGACATCTTTGGATAGTTGAGGTACCAAAGACTTAAGGAACCACTCAAGAAGGAATGCTGGTGGGATTGATACTTTGATCAAACTCTTCCGACGTCTCCATTCTCGGATGTGATAGGAGATATGGTCCGCCTTAGTCTGCTCAAAATTGGCCAGTAACTCAGTGTTGCCATCGTATCTCACAGGTAATTGAAAATGGTTTCAGAAAGCCATAGCCAATTCACCGAAGGAAGAGAATCTCAAGCGGTCGAGCTCAATGTACCATTTCGCAACACTCCCGATGAGAGTGCATTGAAACAAATGAAACTGTACGAAGTCATCTCTCAGTGATTTGGACGAGAACCAAAGATGGAAGGTAGTCACATGATCACCTGGATCTTTGTTAGGCTTAGCTTCAAACTTTGGGATGTGAGAAGGGAACTTGGTCGGCATAGGAGGCCAACGCGGATCATCAAAGATGGGGTCATTCAGTAACCTTGACAAGTCTAGCAAATTCAAAGTTTCCAGAAACGGAAGTTTGGGTTGTTGGTTGTAACTAGGGAAAAAGGAGCTTGGATTTTGGCTGGCACCAGGTTGCCAGGAAAAGTTAGGTTGTTGGCCAGGGTTTTGGTAAAAACCATGGTCGTGACTAGTGTATAGATTCTATGTTTATGGAGATGTCATCGATTGACTACCGTAATAGGACATAAAGGGTTGGGCTTGCATCACATTCCAAGGATTTTGGGAAGGGTTTCCCCCTACCGATCCGATGGGCATAGGTGTTGAGCCTGTTGGTGTCAGAAGTCACTCTTGGATTGCAGCAGAAGCAGAGCCTGACGCCCATCAGTTTATGTCACGATTTGTTAAAAGGGGGGTGATCGAATGGATGTAAACTTAGGACAATATCACTCACTCAGAAAAATGGTTTGGAACAACAAGGACATGCGAGGTCTTGATCTAACTTAAGCCAGTAAACTGCATAGCGATGAGTAAGTAAAAGAAAAGAAAGGGGAAAATTCTTAGATATGAGATCCTCTCAGACTAGAGAAACTTGAAAGTAAACCTCAAACGTTGTATAACTAATACAATCAAACCTACATTATATAGTTACAACAACACCCGACTGGTTCGTCCATGCCTAGGCTCTTAAGATTCAAAGGAATGAGGAAAGGAGAAGGCTGGTCGCCATTAAACAAGAAATCTAAAAATATCATTGTATATCTAGAGAACCAGAGGCTAAGTTAAAGCCTTACAGTCGAGAGAATATCTCTACCATCGATCAATTACAAAAATGGAAAAATTGACTACATATACCCAAAGCCAATAATGGCAGCAAAACCAAGACTTATCATTAAAAACATTTCATCTGCATGTTTACTAGCAGACTGCACCTGCAGTCTTTGGACAGTCGTGCGCTTGTGTCAGACACAACTAGGCTCCTGGAAACCCTTCAAAAGAATTGATTTGTCTCAAGTCCCTTTCCAGACTTTCCATTTATGGTGGAGACGATGTCTAACCACCACCAACCACCTCAATAACTTCTTTCTTGGGATTGGGAGCAACTCGGTCAAATCTGCATTCTTGGGACGTGGAGGCCCTCTCGCACTGCCACCTGGATCGACTGAACGACCTAATGGATAAGGCGTGGAGGCCGATGTGAAGACTAGGGCACATGATTGGAAGTGGTGGATGAGCGGTGACCAGGCAGGGATGAGGGGAATCAACGAATGTGGAGGTGATGGGACATGATTGGTCGAGGGAGGACACACTTCTTATTATGGAGCGATGTGGAAAAGAGAGAGACAGGTGTCGGAAGGCAATATGTTGAAACGAGAATAAGGTGGGCTAGGATGGCGCTGAATGGAGGTGAGATATGGAGTGCAAGACAGGTGGAGGAAGATGAAAGGTGGAGGCAATCATGAGGAGATTATAGGGGGACCCACTTTAAGCTGCCAATTCCAGACCCCCCCCCCCTCATTAAAGACAGAATAGCGGGGGGGGTTCCTGAATCCATCCTCAGCCGTAAATCCAGGTGCCTTGATCCTAGCTGCTCAAACTTGCGCACTCAATTTTGGACCCCCCCCCTCCACCTTAAAGGTAGAAAGGTGAGGGGGCTCCAGAATCCAACCTTGCCCGTAGATATGGGCACGCAAATCCTGGCTGCCCATTTTTGTTCACTACTTAACGAAACGTGCATTACGCCCCAAACTTAGGGTAAGTGGGTTTTTACTCCACTTCTTGCCATCTTTTCACGAAAGGGGGTCACCTATTAGAAAAAATACCCCCCTACATGTTTAGGTGCTAACATTAGGCTCCATGGGGGATAGAGTCATCCCTATGATGCTCTAAGAACTCATTTTGCAGTTCCAGTGCCTTGTTGTTGGGATATGGAGTCATTTATTAAGACAAAGATAAACAAAAGACAATATTTACAAAAACAGAGGAGTCGCTTAGGCTCAGAAAAAAAATTTCTTCAGGAAATGCCCATTTACTGGGCCATTAAAAACTTCTTCGCCCTCCAAATCCCACAACCTATAGGTGTTGTTCGAGAATACTTCAGAGATTTTGAAGGGCCCAATCTAGAGGGCATCGAACTTTCTCTACTGATGATTGTAAGCTTTGTCCATTACCTGCTCCCTGATCTGTTGAACTTCCACCACTTGATGAATTCTTCTGACCATGTTGTTTGGCTCTCCTTCTTGACCTTGAAAGAATTTCACTACAGGTAAAGCAAGCTGAGTGGGAAAAACAACCTCTGTCCCATAAACAAGTTGAAAAAGTGAGGTGCCCAGGGACTTGTTCATTGTCACTCAATCGACCCATAGAGAGAATCTGAGCTTTGAATCCCATGCCCTCTTATTATCTTCCAATAATATTTTAATGAGCTTGATTAGGATTTTATTAGAAGATTCTGCCAGTCCATTTCCTTGAGGATAATAGGGAGTGGAGTGAATTAGTGAAATCTCAAACTAATCACAGAACTTAACCACAGGCTCAGACTTGAAAGAAGCAACATTATCAGTGGCAATTCTGCTGGGACAGCCAAATCTGACTATGATGTCCTCTAGGAAGTTGATAATTACCTTGTGTGAAGCACTCCTGGTGGGGGCAGCTTCTATCCACTTGGTGAAATAGTCCATTGCAGTCAGGATCCATCTGTGTTGAACACTTGAAGGAGGATGGATTTCTCCAATGAAGTCTAATCCCCACTGTTGAAAGGGTGTTGGAGCTACTACAGGCTTTAGTGGCAGAGATTTGCGTTGTTGCTTTCCTGAGAACCTTTGGCATTGGATGCAATCTCTGACTTCTCTGCAGACATTAGCGAACAAAGTGGGCCAGTAGTAACTATCCCTAAGAATTTTGTCAGATGTGGTCTTCCAGAAATGATGACCTCCACAAAGGCCACTATGGAAATCAAACATAACTTCCTGGGTTTCTTATGGATTCAAGCATCTCATAAACACCCCTAGAGGGTCTCTCCAGTACAAGACATGATCAATAAGGCAATATCTGACCGCCTTGAGCTTTAAATCTTTTGCCTTGATTTTTCCCATTCCATCAGGAGGCTTCAATTTTTGCAGAAAGTACAAAATGTCTTTGTACCAGGTGCATTATGCTAGTGATAAACCACCCTAAGAGCTCTTGTTGGACGACTCAGCTTGCTGATTTTCTAAGAAAGAGTTGATGAAGCTAACCCCCAAGGCCTTGCAATTGGATTTAGTTAGCAGCTTGGCTAAACCCTGCCCCTTTACCAACTTGGTGGGCTTAATCTCCAGGTCAAACTCCAGGATCTTGGCAATCCATTTACCTCTTCTCCCATTTATGTCAGGTTGTACAAGGATGTCCTTCACAGAGGCTGAAGGAATGTATGCAATCACTCTTGAGTGTAGGACATAGACTCTGAAAGCTTTGGGAGCTTTCACCAAGGCATAGGCCTGTTTCTCCATGATCTCATACCTGATTTCAACATCTCTCAATGCCTTACTAAAGAAGGAAATAGGTTTCTCTCTCCCTTCCTCATTTTTCTGCAATACGACCGCTGCTACTATATCAAAAGAAGGAAAAGAAAAAATTAGGAAATCCTTGGAATAATCAGGATTGATCAGCACAGGTGCCTCAGTCAATGCCTTCTTTATTTGGATAAAATATTCCTTGGGTTCAGCAGCCCATTTTACTTCACTTCCCTTTCAAAGCATGGTTGTGATGTGTTTCACCAACTCAGGAAGATTTGAGACGAACCGCCTCAAAAAGTTAATCTTCCCTAAAAAAGCATGAACTTCCTTTCTTGACCTGGGAAGTGGCAGGGTCTGAATTGCCTCTATCCTATTGGGATCAATTCTTACTCCCTTTTCTGATACTATATGGCCTAACAACTTCCCCTCCTTCATAGAAAACACATATTTCTTGGGATTTAAGGAAAGGCCAAACCTCTGGCATTTCAAGAAAACTTTCCTTAAGTCACAACAATGCTCTTTATCATACCTGGAGAAGATTGCGATGTCATCCAGATAGATCACTTCAAACTGATCTTTTTCCCTAATGAAGGCTATATCCATGGCTCACTGAAATGTTTCTTTTTCATTCATCAATCCAAAAGGCATTTTGGCATATATCAATGTCCCCCAAGGAGTGGTGAAGGTTGTTTTCTCTCTATCCTCAGGCATGACTGATATCTGATTATAGCTAGAAAAACCATCAATCATGGATATCCTAGATGCACCAGTTACCCTTTGCAATATGTGCTCCATGTTGGGAAAGGGATAGTTGTCTTTCTTTGAGCTCCTGTTCAGGTTCCTGAAATCAACACATAACCTAATTTCTCCACTTTTATTCCTCACCGGGACCAAATTGGCCACCCATTCAGAATATCTCAAGGGGAAAATGATTTGGGAATCTAACAACTTCTTCACTTCTCTCTCCATGATAGGAAGCAACATGAGATTTATCTATCTCAACTTCTGCCTGAATGGCTTAGCCTCTTCCTTCAGTGGGATCTTGTGCTCAATGACAAATGTGTCATATGTCTGAAGGTCTTCATAGGTCCATGCAAACAAATCATAAAATTCTTTCAATAACTCAGTATATTCGACCCTTTTTTCTTGGGTTAGGCTACTTGACAACTTGATGAACTTAGGCTCCTCCTGTGTGCAAATGTTGCACTCAGCTGTATCAACATCTCCTCTTGAAATCCTACCCTTTACTGCCACATCATTCCCATCGAACAATCTTTCTAAAGGGACTAGTCCCTTGAGAATGTGATTGCTGGGCAAATGAACAATATGGTGATTAACAATTTTATTTAAAAATACCTCAGGGTGAGGGTCACCTTCAGGATCAGGGTCCTGGTCAATGTGCAATGCAGAAAATTCATCGACGAACTGAAGAAATTTTTCGATTTCAAGATTGTCTTCGAATACCTTCCAATGTTTGACATTGTACGAGATGGATGGCCTATATCTTATCTTGACCCCATATTTGATCTTAGGTAATAGAGGGATCCTAAACAGACTAGCTGAGATAGCTAAGGTATCGGCCAAAGTATTCTCCTCTCTTGGAATAAAGGAAATGTTGAAGGCCAAGAAGAAATTATCAATCAGGTCCCACACCTCATTTCTGTAACTTCTGAGCCGAGGATGCTTATCCTGATAAGAATTCCTGACTTGCTGGATTATCAACTCAGCATCTCCGAACACTGTTATCTCCTTAATTCCCATTTCTTTTGAAGCCCTCATACCTAAAACAAGAGCTTCATATTCTGCCACATTGTTGGTAGTTTCAAATTCCAGCTTGTATGACAGGGATATGGTTTCTTGACATGGTGACACAAAAACCACTGCAGCGCTAGAGCCTACACTAGAAGAAGCTCCATTTAAGAACATATTCCAAACATAGGTGGTTGGAGGAGGTACCTCATGATTAAAAATGGGAATCTTTTTTATTTATAAAGGGGCTTCAGGAGTCTCAGTGATCTACAATAAACTAGACTCCAAATCAGTGTCAAGTGCAAATATGGGATGATTGGTGGGGTTTTCTTCATCACTAATAATGTAGGCCATCTGAGCTTTTCTGTACAACCTCCTGTGTTCCCCTCCGAAGACTAGAATGGTGGCATATGTGAGATCCATATGTAATGTTCCTCCAAGTATTTTAATCCAAGATCTTGACAACAACATGCCAAACTTGGGGGGAACATCAGCTATCACAATGTCCATGACTACACTCTTCATTGGTAGTTGAAATAAAGAGACCACCAAGTCTTTGATGACCCCAAGGCATTGCACCCTCCTTGAATCAAAAGAGTACAAATCATGATAATCCTTTGTCACTTCCAGTCCCAATTCTTCCATGACTATTTTGGGCATAAGGTTGTGGGAAGCTCCTGAATCCATGAGAAAATTATGCAGTACTTTATCATGTATGTTCAGGGATGTGTAGAAGGGAGGGTATGAATCATCTCTGTCTTCTACCATGGGACCTAGGGTGACAGCTGGCTTTTCATCTTGAATATTTACTAAGTTTGAGGAAGGCTGAGGGGACTCAGATTGTAGGAGTTTGGAGAGGGATCTTTTGAAATCTTCATTTTTAACTAGCTCTGAGAGGGGTACGGGAATTCTAATCTTTTGAATTTCATGCTCAAAACTAAAGGAGGAAATAGGCTTAGGAGCTTCCCTTACCTTAGAGAAAGGTTCCTTGGCTGTTGTTGAACCATTCTAAGCTTTCTTTTCTTTAGTAGTGATTGCTAGAAGTTTAACAGGTCTCTCTGCTACGAGGGGATGATCCTGGCTATCAAAATTTCCTTCTTTCTTCTTTGACCTTAGATGATATCTGTTAGGAGTGTTGTTGGCCCTTTCCTCTTTAGCCAACTCATTAACTTGACTGTTCAGAAGGGATTCTTCATATATAGATTGAGTCAAATGGGGAAAAGGGAAAGTGTCTTCTATACAATGAATTTCAAGGTCGAGCTCATCTATCTCCTCTCCTTCCTCATGAGAAACTAGGTTATTTTGGAGAGGGGTTTGGATCCTCTGCTCATCTCTGTCTTTGCCCCTTCATTCCCCTGTCAAAACCTGTGGCACATTGTTACCAGGCCTCCTGAAACCTATGGTATCAGTATTCTGGGGATTTTTTTATGTGGGCTTCCCTTCTAACTCCCACTTTTCCATTATAGCCGAAAGTGACTTTAGCATTCTAGTTACCTCATCCATCTGAAGGGGAAGGGGAGAGGAATGGGATGGGGATGCTTTAGGTATTTTCCTGGATATGTCTCTGTCAGCCTTATTCCTGAGTTGGTCAAAAACCAGTATGTTAGATTCTACTTCGACGGTTGCATCCTGCATGTGAGCCAGAGTAGTGGCTCTCCTTTCCCTCAATAGAAGGAAGAAATCAGGATCAAAAGCACTAGCATAAGTGATCTTAGCAGAGGCTTCTGAGGGATTTATCTCAGCGAGGATTTTATTATACATTTTATTGAATCTTTTGGAGAAGTTAGAGACAAACTCTCCTTCCTTTCTCTTCAAAGACCCAAACTCTGTCATGTAATACATGAAGTCTTTTTTGTCTCCCCATTGTCTCAAAAAGGCATTATCCAAAGCCTCAATCCCATCGATAGATCCAAGAGGCAGGGCCCTAAACCACTTTCTAGCCTTGCCTTCAAGGCTATGAACGAAAATCCTCATCCATACGTCTACATGCATGATAACATGATCATCTATGAAGCTGTAAAAGGCTTCAAGGTGTTCTTCTGCAGCTATGTCCCCTTCGCTTGTAAACTTGGGCAGCTGCTTAAGGTAGCCATCTACTGGGAGGGCATTGAGAGGTTGAGGTAACACAAGGGGAGCATACCTTGCAGCTATTATAGCCTCCATCTTGGTCATGGGGGGATTTTCTCCTACCATAGGGATATTAGGTGGAGGAGAACTAGAAGGAGAAGGAGCTCGAAACACAGGGGATACTGGAAATGTGCTACCAGGTGGAAAGGGAAAAAATAGGGGATTCAGAGAGAAGGCTAAAGGGATTGAGTTAGCATATGCTTCTCTCTGTGAAGTTGCAACAGTAGTAACAGAAGGAGGGGTGGTGAAATCTTCTACGGTCCAGAGTATGCGCCAAGGTATAGTTTCAGGGGAGAGGGGAGTGACAAGGATTTCTCCCGCCAATTCTAGACCAGGAGGGGAAAACTCAACAAGAACACTCCCAAAATTCGGGAAACGAGAAACTTCAGGAACAGGTCTGCTAGGAAGCTGAGAGGAAGAAAATGGAGTTTCTACAGAAGGAGATGGTGAATTACCTGGTTAAGCAGTGGAAGTTTCTCCTTGAGAGGCCTTCCCTTTTCTGATAATCACCTTCAGATCAAATTCAAGTGTGGTTAGAGGCAACTGTGGATGGGACCGCATGTGTCTACCTCTGGAAGCCACAATTAACATAGCAGGTTCACCCTAGTGGAGTTGTCACAATGGAGTCGCCAGGTGCACAGTAGCAATCTTCAAGGGCTTTGATGCCTGATGCACCTTCAGAATCAGAAGCTCAATGTCGTTCAATCCCAGGGAAAATTTTCAACTTCATCCCCGACAACGGTGCCAGAAATGTTGGCATCAGAAGCCACTCCTAGATTGCAGTAGAAGTAGAGCCTGATGCCCATCAGTTTATGTCATGATTTGTTAAAAGGGGGGTGATCGAATGGAAGTAAACTCAGGACAATATCACTCACTCAAAAAATTGGGTTGGAATAGCAAGGACATGCGAGGTCTTGATCGAACTTAAGCCAGTAAACTGCATAACGGTGAGTAAGTAAAAGAAAAGAAAGGGGAAAAGTCTCAGATATGAGATCCTCTCAGACCACAGAAACTTCAAAGTAAACCTCAAATGTTGTATAACTAATACAATCAAACCTACATTATATAGTTACAACAACACCCGACTGGATTGTCCATGCTCGAGCTCTTAAGATTCAGAGGAATGAGGAAAGGAGAAGGATGGCCACCATTAAATAAGAAATCTCAAAATATCATTGTATATCTAGAGAACCAGAGGCTAAGTTAAACATTTACAGTCGGGAGCATCGCTCTACCATCGATCAATTACAAAAATGGAAACATTGCCTACATATACCCAAAGCCAATAATGTCAGCAAAACCAAGACTTATCATTAAAAACATTACATCTACATGTTTACTAGCAAACTGCAATTGCAGTCTCTGGACGGTCGTGCGCTTGTGTCAGACATAACTAGGCTCCTGGAAACCCTGCAAAATAATTGACTTGTCTCAGGTCCCTTTCCAGACTTTCCATTTATGGTGGAAATGATGTTTAACAACCACCAACCACCTCAATAATTGCTTTCTTGGGATTGGGAATGACCCGATCAATTCTGCATTCTTGCGATGTGGAGGCCCTCTCACACTGCCACCTGGATTGGCTGAACGACCTAATGGATAAGGCATGGAGGCCAGTGTGAATACTGGGGCACATAATTGGAAGTGGTGGATGAGCAATGACCAGGCATGGATGAGGGGAATCAACGAATGAGGAGGTGACGGGACATGATTGGTCAAGGGAGGACACGATGCTTATGATGGAGCGATGCAAAAAAGAGAGGGATAGGTGTCGGAAGGCAAGATGTTGAAACGAGAATAAGGTGGGCTAGGATGGCACTAAATGGAGGTGAGATATGGAGTGGAAGACAGGTGGAGGAAGATGAAAGGTGGAGGAAAATCGTGAGGGGATGATAGGGGGACCCACTTTAAGCCGCCAATTTCGGACCCCCCCCCTTTCATTAAAGGTAGAATAGTGGGCGGGGGGGGTCCAGAATCCATCCTCAGTCACAAATCCAGGCACCTTGATCCTGGCCGCTCAAACTTACGTGATCAATTCTAGACCCCCCCCTCCACCTTAAAGGTAGAAAGGTGAGGGGGCTCTAGAATCCAACATTTCCCATAGATCTGGGTGCGCAGATCCTGGCTACTCAGTTTTGTCCGCTGCTTAACGAAACGCGCATGTCGCCCCAAACTTAGGGTAAGTGGGTTTTTACTCCACTTCTTGCCATCTTTTTGCCAAAGGGGGTCGCCTATTAGGAAAAATACCCCCCTACATGTTTAGGTGCTAACAGAACCTTTCCCAGGGTTCCATTAACTATGGAAGGGGTTTCCCCCGGTCAACATCTCTGACGAGGGAATTGATCCCTGTCACGGATTCCAAGGTCCTTGTGAGGAAGGAATTCCTAAGTTTTCCCCTTGTGCAGGAATAGTACCTTGCATAGGATTTTGTTGTCCATAATTGGGGTTTCCCCCGACCGAGACGAATGCTGATGAGAAAACATTGTTACCAAATGCATTGAACAAAGAGAACAACGTCGAACCTACTAGCATTCTATAAGAAGGAAGTCCTTAACTACCTTCTCCAAACGAACTATAGTTTGCATTTGGCCTAGAGGATTGCTGGTGGGCACCACCGAGAGAAGGGGATGAAGGTGGTATATGACCCCCTCTGTAAGGGAAAGCATTAAAGGGAGCAAGAATCCCCCCCATGGGACCTTTCAGAGGAGCGGCTGAGCTCCCTACCCACAGACCTAAAGTTTGTATAGTGAAGTAGGAAAGGACATAGTTGGTAGCAAAGCCAGGCATCCCCTATGAGAATGGAAGGCTTGTCACACTCTAGGTGGAAGGAGCAGTGATCTTTGCCATAGACGGAAGCAGACCATTGCCGAAGGTAGAGGCGGTCACAACTATGGTAGTCCAAACTGATGATGGTTGGTTAGGAGGCGGAACACCCCCTGTAGTGACAGTCGTAGAGGAAATATGAGTATTCCCTAAAGAAGTAGCAACATTTGCTTCCATCGCTGCTTGTGACACTACTAGAAACTCATAAGGATGAGCCTGTATGACGATGGGTGCCGATAAATCAGTGATAGGAGGGTTATACGGACCAATAGCTTCTGCTCCAAGGTCATAAATTATTGGTTCCTTTGGAATCAAATGTTCTCTTCTCGGAGATGGTTCAGGTACTGTTTCTTTTGGCCCGATCGCCTCAAAAGACCCTTGTTGGTCTAGTTTTCTCCTTAGTGGTGGCGGGGGTGGCTCGAGAGAAACCAGCGACAGGCCCAAAAGCTTTCGCGACTAGCGGAGCTCCTGATCCTCCACTGTGTGAGAATATCAATGACACACTAGGGATTTCTATAATTGTTTGAAAACAAGCACACACTAGAAAAAGTACCTATGAGATAAAACAAGCAATCACTAGCTAGTTGGAAGAACAGTTACAACAACCAACACTAGAGCAACTTACCGGTGCAAGTGAAACTTGCATACGGAAGCACCCTCCAAGTATACTCTGCAAAGTGTGGCTTGATGTCTATCCTAGGCAATGTGGTATACCCCCGTAGTCACCTGTGTAAGTCACTAGAAAGATAGGCAACTAGGTTGCCAGCTCGCGAACAGTCGCCAGGTGGGTACAGTCGACAGTCAGGTGGACCGAAATGAGTAGGGTATCAAGCCCGAAACCTACCAAGGGTATAGAAATTAAGTGTTTCGGAAGACAACTGAGGACCTCAAATGGATTCGAGACCCACGAAGCTCCGTGGCAAATGCGATCAACGTAATCCCAAGATAATCCCTCTATATGTGTTACCCACTATGCTTGGTTCAGCTTTGGAGGGGTTATATCCTCTACCTTTCCACACGTGAACTCGTGTTTATCGCCTGTGTTAGAGGGGGGTCCTGAACAACTTTCACGGTTACTGGACTTTTTTCTCTCCCTAGCTCAGACTCTTATGCTTGTTTTTGTATCCTTGAAGAGTTTCCTCTCCAATCCTAGATCAAGGCTCTAGCCTAGACTAGTTGATGGACCCTACAAACACAAAGTCTAGTTGATTTTAGTTAATCATTAATTTTTGTTGCTTGTCTTAAGTCAAAGGAAATGGAAATGAAACCAGTGATGTGTTTCGGAGACGAAAGAAGAAAACAAACAAAAAGATGGAAAGAAAATCACTTCTTTTTAAGAAATAAGGATTTGCACATATGAACTCTTTGACCAACTTTTCGCAACTATTTTTCTAAGATCTTTGAAAAGAAAACTCAAAACAAGATTTCACTCGACTATGAGCTACTTAATGTCGTAAGCATTCAAGTAAAGAACTTCAAGAAAACTTTCTTTTTCCTTGGTAAATGAAACAACTAACCTAAACTACTCTACCAAAAAGAATTGAAATATTTTTTTTTATTGCTTTATGCTTCAAAAGAATAAATTTGAAAATAAATCCTTTTATTTTCTTTTAAAGAGAAAAAGGGAAAAATAACGACAAGTCAAGACCAGGAAATGAATTCAGGCCCAATCGCAACTCGCAAAGAGTCACTGACAAGATGCAATAAGCAAATCCAAACAAACTCACCAACTTGTCTAAAAACCCTATTTAAAGAAAACACAAGGAATTTTTTTTTATGAAAAGAAAGCTATGCTAAGGTCAAACCTAAGCTATAGATTGTGACCACAGAGACTAGGGCTAGGTTAAGAAGACCCCTGAGAAGTGAGACTTCTGACAGGGAAGAGGATGACTGCCTCTTTTTGAAAAATATCTTCTCAACAAAGGCATGCAACTATTGTTTTAGCATCCAGCGTATATACGTGGGATGTCCAAAGGCAGAACGTGTATACATGCGTGCAGGCCCACTACAGGTCGCGTGTACCTCTGTAAATTCTCAAAAAAAATGAAAAAACAACAGTCTAACATAGGTAGGGAGTATTGGTATGGAAGACCAACATCCCTCAAAGACACAAAAGCTTACAGAAACTCAAAAATAGTGAATAAACTAATTCAAAGCACCCAAAAGAAATACCCCCAAAGACCCTAGAGAAATCCCTAGTACAGTCGCCAATTTTGATGTAGTGGGAAAATCCCCTACGGACCATGCACCAGGGCTTAAAGCACACGCAGAAAATGACTGTCTAAAGTCTACTACTTTTTACCATCATCCCAACACTACCCCACATTCATGCATAGAAAGAAAAAGAAAAACATGTAGAGATCTGGTAGGCCTACCTCAAATCCTATGTTTGATGTCGATCCCTTATGCGCTTGATCGTCTCCTGACTACAAGTCTCCTCCCAAAGATGACCTGCATTCAACCAAGGACAAACAAAAGACTACAAGCATACTATGCATATATAAAATAATGGGTTAGATGCCATAATAAAAATGTGAATCAAAACAACATATTAAATGCATCATATGGTGGGACGGGAAAAGTACTTCTTTTTATTGATCTTACAAAAGTCACTTACAACATAATATCGACACCGCTCCTTGAACTTGGTCCAGGGCTCCTCTTCACAATGCACCAACTACACAACTCACAATTTGGTTGCCAAATATTGAAGCAAAGGGGGATATAAAATTGGGTAGAGTTTCTATGCTCTTCTTGTGCTTATTTAGATAGGACTCCAACCCCTTCTTTTATAGGCCAAAGGAGATGGTAATGGCTGGGGTGACTGGTTGTGGGAAGTCAAGAAGTTAAGTAACGGCTCGTAAACCATAATCCTATGCGAATTTCATTTTTTTTGACATTCTGCGAGTATACACGGGCTGTAGTGGTGCAACAGGCGTATATACACTGTCAGTTGTAGTGTAGGGCGCGTATACCTTCAAAACAATGATTTTTGGAAGAGATTTTTTAGTGATGGCTTGGAAAAGATAGTAAGTTAGATGGCCTGATGCCAGGTGTGCATGTTTGATGTATTTTAGGGTTATAACAAAGATGGGTAGGCACGGAGATAAAGGAACCACCCAGTTTCCATAGAATGAACGATTTGGAAAAATTCTTTGCACAGTATGAAGATGAAGTCTTAGAAAATCAGAGACTGTTAGCACTTGATATAGCACTCAAGGCCACACCTATAAGATGGTGCAACACACACAAAGATACAATCACAAATTGGTACCATTGTAAGCGGTTACTGCGCATAAGGTTCGACGCAGAACAAAAAAACAACAAGCAACATAGGTACAATGGACATGGGGCACCAACAAAACACTTGGAGAAGTGAAAAACGCTATGTAAATTGACACCCCTAGAGGAATGCCCTCACTATTCTATCCACACTCTAGAGGGAATACCATTGAACTGGTATACAGACCAGGAACTGTGCAAAGGAGCTGTGACTTGGACGACATTGCAACAGAATTTTACAGTCACTTTTTCATTCGAACATGAAAACCCCAACATAGATGTAGCTCTTAAACGAATAAGAGGCTTGATATTCATCAAGGAACCAAAAGTCGATCTCATAACAAAAGAGCAACAGTGGAACAAATAGACAGTCAAGGAACTATTGTCATGTTACTATAAATGTGTTGAACCTGCACAAAATGGATCTATCTAAACAATAATACACACATTTGCAGAGAGAATTGGAGAAAGAAGAAGAAAGAGAGAAAGAATAGAAAGAATTCTCATTAACCATTGTGAATAATGAATATTTTACACATGATATACTCTGTATAACTCAATGAGTTCGACTTGAGTATAACCAATGCACCATAGTGGTGGTCTAGAGTGATCTGGACACACACCATCAGTTACGGTAGTGAACTGCCACCTAGTCTAGTCTCTCAGGCAGTTACGGGAGTGAACTGCCACCTAGTTGAGTTAACTAGTCAACTAGTCTTCAGTTAACTGACTGAATAGAGAGTAGTGAGGAGTTAACTCAGGGAATCAAGGCTAATGTGCTAGTTTGGTGATGATCCCAAGGCAAGGTCGAATTAGCATGGTGTTGATCCCAATGTTGCATGGTGATAAAAACAATGCAACATCTAAACTCAACTCAACTACTCAAACTGAAGTGTCAATTGAAAGAGAATATTATCCAGGTGTAATATTCTCCCCTAAAATATATGAGACTGGATGATGACTAATTATGACTAATAAACAAGCAATAACCTTAGGAAAAATAAATCCTAGGTGTGTGTGAAGTAACTCCAACATCCCCCTCGAACATCACTATGGTGAAAATAAATATTGGGTCTCGAAAACGAGGCCATGTNTAAAAAGAAGAACTATAGTTTCTAGGCAACTATGTCCTTCACTCCAAGATGACCTCGCAGAGAATGAAATTTCTGCTCAGTGAAGGTCTTGGTGAAAATGTCTGTCGTTTGTTCTACCGAAGGATAGAACTGTAAGTCGATGATCCCCTCATGTACCAAGTCCCGGATGTACTGCATGTGGATATCGATGTGCTTCGACCGCTTCCTTTGAACTGGATCTCTGCAGAACTTCAGAGTGCTTTGGTTGTCACACCAGATGATGATTGACCGATGAAACTAAATTCCCAACTCAGTGAGAAAATGTTGTAGCCACATAACCTGAATGGTTATGTTAACTACCCCTATGTACTTTGACTCGGTTGAAGATAGAGCAATGATAGCTTTCTTCTTTCTCAACCAACAGATGGGCCTGGAACCAAGACTGAGTGAGTAACCAGATGTGGACTTGCGATCAGTGTTATCACCAACCCAGTAGGAATCAGTAAACTTGATGAGATCTAATGTAGAGTCTACTGCATAATGAATCCCAAAGGTGATGGTTCCTTGTATGTATCGAAGTGTTGGCAAATGTTTAACATGTAGCGTATGCTTTTCATTGATGGCAAGTACAACAACGATGATGGCTTGAGTACAACAACGATGATTAGCAGCACAGTGATATTTAGGAAGACTGACAACACAACCAGGAAAACAAAAGATAAGTTCAGGTTGATAAAATGTTCGAAGGCCCGAGAATCATTTCTGATCATTGGATCTCATTCGAAGGCCCGAGAATCATTTCTGATTGTTGGATCTCATTCAAAATTTTTGAAAGAATGAGGGCTGTCAGATCAGAATATAGACAAGAAGAACGCTGAACAGGAGGACAGATCTCAGACGTCAAATATGAGCACAGGGTCCGACCATCTTTGGATCGAGGAGAACCTGTACGATCCTTAAAGAACAAGGAGAAACGGGTGTAATCATGACATGCGAAATCATGACCTAATATGAGTCATCAGATCGAGGTTGAATCTAGACCATTGATCCCAGTCCATGTCGGAGTTTCGGGGATCGAGAGTTGGATATGTCAAAGATTATTGACATCAGGAATCCCGATATCGCGATATGCGAAATCGCGATATAATCTGAGCCGTCAGATTAAGGATGAATCTGGACTGTTGATTCCAGTCCATGTCGGGGTTTCGAGGATCGCGTGTTGGAGATGTCAAAGAAACAATGCAACAAGAATGTCGATTTCGCGATATACAAAATTGCAACTTAATCGCAGCCGTTGAGCCAAGATCAAACCTGGACCGTTGATCACACCCCATATTGGAGTTTCGCGAATCGTGATATCAAAAGGAAAAGAAATGCAATGAGACTTCCAAAATTGTGATATGTGATATTGCAATTAAATCGCAGCCTTTGAGCGAAGATCAAACCTGGACCGTTGATCACACCCCATATCAGAGTTTTGCGAATCGCGATATGAAGAGGCAAAAGAAACAATGCAACATGAACTATGAAATTGCGATATGTGATATAGCAATGTGAAATCCAAACTGAATCTGAATCGTCAATACATCAAAATCCTGGACCGTTGATCTGAGGTCCATCTCTGAGTCTCACCTATCGCGACTTGGAGTGACGAGAATCTCCATCGAAGGAACAACGAGATGCAAGATCACGATGAGATCGGGACCGTTGATTCATCAAGATCATGAACCGTCGATCAGGGTCGATGAAGATCATAAGTTCGCAGCGCCTGTTACCACAGCTTGTGGTCACCATGTGTGATAGCTAGAGGATATGAAGAGTCTCCAAGATTCGTCCAGTGAAGGAAGACTATTCTTAGAAGGGATTGACAAATGGATGAGCGTTGAGGCCTGTAACTAAAAAAAATAAGGTGAGTTCGACTGTCACAGAGAAGACGAAGAGTCTCAAATTGCCAGAGAGACTGAGGAATCTCAGTATAACATACAATGATGCTGGACACACGGGGTGAACCACTAGAGAATATGAAGAGTCACGATGATGATCAGACAGAGCACTCGAGAGGTGGAGGATAATGGCGCGGAGTCAGCATGCAGAGGCATTGTGAACATTGCATGCACAAGGTGCACAGAAGCTATAAATACACAGTACAGAGAAGAGATGGGTTGTTGTTGTTGTTCGAGTGGTGGTGGTTGGAAAGTGATTCATGTGTGAAAAAGGAAGATAGTGCAGCAACTTAATTGAACTAAAGAGAAACTATGCAGTGAATGGACATGGCACATAGAGGATAAAACGCAGAAGAACAGATAGCGCAAGCGATGTGTGCAGAAAGGTAGTGTGGTAGAAAGAGCAACGAGATGCATCAGAACAGTGATAAGTCGGGTAAGCCATTATTGAACATTATATCACTGTAATAAGTTTCAGAAGAAAAGATTTATATTTTAGGGTGGTTGGGAGGTGCTAGGGAGGACTGTTGTCCTCAGAGGTTCAAGTGGGTGCTTGAACACAGGGAGTTGGTGCTTCCTTATAGTTGGTGCTAGAGAAACCAGGGAGTTGGTGCTTCCTTCTAGTTGGTGCTAGAGAAACCAGGGAGTTGGTGCTTCCTTCTAGTGGGTGTTAGAGAAAACAGAGAATTGGTGCTCTCAGCAAGTTGTAGCTTGCTAAACAGAGGTTGTAGCCTCATTATGAGTTGGTTCTCATATGTATGATAATGTAAAGAATGTAACAAGTACTTATCATATAAAGAAAAAGAGGTTTTTACCCTGTATGGGTTTCCTTGGAAATATCTGTCTCTGTGTTTCTCATATATGCGACTGATGCTGAATGTGCCATTGTTTATTTCTCTGCATTATTGTGATCATCATTCAGTGTTTCTGTAAAAAGTTCAAAAGAAGCATAATTGTTTAAGCATGGTTACAACTGATTCACCCCCCCGCCCTCTCAGTTGTCCAACAATTGGTATCAGAGTCAACCCCTTTTATCTAAGGGTAGATCCTAGATCTTAAACATGTCAAGCCATGAAGGAAATTCAACCAATAAGGCCCCTCTGTTCAATGGAACAAAATTTGCCTTCTGGAAAGTTAGAATGAGAACCTACATCATGGCTTTAGGTGCAGATGTTTGGGATGTGGTAGATACTGGTTATGTAAAGCTAGTTGTGCTATCTAATAAGGATGACAAACTAGAATTTAGCTTCAATGCCAAGGCCATGAATGCTATCTTGAGTGGTCTTGTAGAAGCAGAATTTGTAAAAGTTATGCACCTAGGAACTGCCAAAGAAATGTGGGACAAACTCATTAACAGTTATGAGGGTAATGAGAAGGTAAAGGATGCAAAGCTTCAAACCTACAAAATACAATTTGAACAGCTGAAGATGAAGGAAGATGAAACTGATGGAAAATACTTTCTGAGAGTAGAAGAAATGGTAAATGCAATGAAGACACTTGGTTAAACAATTGGGGAACCTTCTTTAGTTCAGAAAATCTTGAGATCTCTCCCAGACAGGTTCAACCTGAAGGTCTCTTCTATAGAAGAACTTAATGATATAAAAACCTTGCAGTTTGACCAACTTCTAGGAACACTGACTGCATATGAAATGAGAATAATTAAAGATAAATCCACTTCCATAGAAGCATCATTTAAAGCAGACAAGAATGAGGATTCTGAGCCCGATGAAATTGAAGCAAAATTTGTGAAGAGATTCAAGAAGGGATCAGGTAAATACAAAGGTAAATTTCCTTTCAAATGCTTTAACTGTGGAAGGACGGGTCATTTTGCAAATAAATGTCCACACAAGAAACATGATCAGAACTATGAAGGTGAAGAGAAGCACAAATCCAGGAGATTTGATAAAAAGAAAAGTTTATGTGTAAACAATGATGACTCCTCAGAAGACAGTGATAGTGACTCTTCCTATGAAGATAAGGTAAATGACTTCATGCTTATGGCCAAAGAAAATTATGATAATCAAAGCACATGCAGTAATGAGGATGATGAAGAAGTTGTGGTTGACATGGAAGGAGAACTGATCAGTGCATTGGAAGAGATTGACAGACTAATAATCAAGAACAGAAAGCAAAGACAATTGTCAAAACAGTTTGAGAAAGATAGTAAAGAGCCTGATGAAGACCTTGTCCTACTAAAAGTAGAATTGGAAGAGGCAAAGAAAATCGAAGAGATTCTGAAACAACAACTATCAGAAAAGAAGGCAAGATGTGAATCATTAGAACAAGAAGTAGTGAAAACAAGGAAAGAAATGGAGAAATTTCAAGCCTTGTATAATCAGAATTTGTCAAGTATCAAAGCCTTAGAAGGATTAACCACCATTCTGAATCAAAAAAGGAATCCCAAGCTGAAAACTGGTTTGGGGTATGAAGAGGAATCGAGCAGTGGGAAGCCAGGAATTGAAGAACCTATCAAGTTTGTCAAAAGCACAACCAATGACGATAACAAACCTGCAGAAACAAAGGAAGACAATCAGCCATCCAAGACGAGTAAAGAAAAAGGTGCCAGGATTGAATCTGAAGAACAAAGAAACAATGCTGCCTCTGCTAAAAGATGTCATCAGCAAGAGAGAAATCGATTTGCTCAAAGAAGACAACCATTTTCCAGGTACAAAGAATTTTTCTATGGCTATTGTTTCTACTGTTCTAACATTGGTCACAAAGCTGTAAATTGTTCCTTAAGACTTAGACATGAGAAGTTAAGATTTCAAAGGAATAATTACTTCCCTCAACAAAGAATGATACAGTCAAGTAATAATCCTTCACGGACTGCAAATTGTCAAATTAAGTCTGGACACATACAACTAAGGAGGCCAAGAAATAATCAACAGTCAACAAGTAG
>ML789086.1:499175-560004 GCA_009831015.1 Picea engelmannii | reverse complement strand
GCAGTAAGATCAGATTGGGGAGGAGAGTTTATGTCAAGAGACTTCAAAGAATTCTGCGATGAACATGGGATCAAGAGAGAATACACAATCCCAAGAACTCCACAACAAAATGGAGTTGTTGAGAGGCAAAACGGAACAGTGCAGGAAATGGCCAGGTCAATGATGAATGAGAAGAAGATTGGTCAAACCTACTGGGTAGAAGCAATACACACAGCAGTCCATGTGCTTAACAAAGTGTTGTTGGGAAATAATACCCTTCGGACTAGCAAGATAGGGTTAGACTTGCATGAAGATCATGACCTTAAAGAAATCACTTTTAACCTATCACCCCAAAACTCAAACCCCTTTTTTCACATACAAGCATGGAAATGACCTACTAACCTTTTTACTGATGTTTGGTGTAGATCCTCCATTGCGCTTTGTCCGTTTGCTTGCGCTGCTCCTTCCAAAGACAATCCTGTAATCAAGACAAAACACTACGCATGCACGCTAATTTTCTACTTGAGGGTTAGAGATTAAGAATAAATCGAATAAAGCATATATAACTCATGCATTGGGATGGAAAAAATATTCTTTATTATTTTCAAGATGAATCAACTTACAATCAATGTGAGACCGACCACCGTTCCTTGATCCTGATCCTGGGCTCCTCCTCTTCTTTGTCCTCCAACTGCTTTGCTTTAATTCTCCTTAAGCTTGAGGAAAGGATAAAGGGTTGGGACAAATGGATTTGGCAATTGGGCAGAGTTTCTTTTCTATCTTTTTCCTCCTCCAAATAGTACCCCTAACCCTTCTTTTATAGGCTAGAAGGAGCTAGGGTTTTGGACGAACTCTCGGCCTTGCATGGCTGGGAGTTTCAGTTAACTGACCCATAGCTTTTTGTCCCATCGACAACTTTCTTGTTTTTGTGCTTTGTTAGGTAAACACAGGCTGTAGTAGGTCTGCCAGCATTCCAATGCGTGTAGTAGTAGGCCTGCTAGTGTTTCAATGCGTGCAGTAGTGAGTTAGGGCGCGTGTCACTTGATTTAAGAGGATTTTCAAGAGTTTACTCAGCATGGCTTTGGCAAGGAAGGGATATGAGTTGTCCTGATGCCAGGTAAGCATGTGTGGTGCAATTTAGGGTTATAACACAAATCCCACCTCAGACCACAAAGTGACAAGACCCCTTATGAACTATGGTTTGGACAACCTGCCTCAATTAAACACTTCAGAGTATTTCGGAGTAAATGCTACATAAATAATAATGATGAGAACCTCAGAAAATATGATGATAGGGCTGATGAAGGTATCTTCTTAGGATATGCTACAAACAGTAAAGGTTATAGATGTTATAATAAGAGGCTGCATAAAATGGTTGATTGTATTGATGTAAAAATTGATGAAGGAATCCCAGCAAGAGAAGTATAAAGTAATGAGTTTTCTACAGAAGACACAACTAAAGTTGAAGATGAACAGGTCCAAGAATAAAAAAACTAAGACTCTGAATCAGATGAAGACGCAGACACTCAAACAGACTCAAACCAGCAGTCAATTACAAATTCCTCCTCCAGAATCATTCAAAAGAATCATCCTACAAGTCAGATAATTGGAGAAAAAGACAAAGGTGTACAAACCAGGAGAAAGTTAATCAAAACCACCGAAAAATCTCATATAGCTCTCATATCCATGCTGGAACCCAAGAATTTTAATGAAGCCAGCAAAGATGATCACTGGGTTAAAGCAATGAATGAAGAACTTGATTAGATTGAGAAAAACAATACATGGGAGATGGTTCAAAGACCTGAAGGTAAAAATGTCATTGGCTCTAAGTGGATCTTCAAGAATAAGTTGAATGAGCAAGGACAAGTTATCAAGAACAAAGCGAGGTTAGTCTGTAAAGGCTATGCTCAAATAGAAGGACTGGATTTTGATGAAACATTTGCACCCGTAGCAAGATTAGAAGATATCAGAATGTTCCTGGCCTATGCTTGTCATAAAAGGTTTAAATTTTACCAGATGGATGTCAAGTCAGCCTTTCTCAATGGAGATTTAAGTGAAGAAGTCTATATGGAACAACCAGAGGGTGTCAAATTTTCTGATAACCCTGACTTCGTATGCAAGCTAAAGAAAGCTTTATATGGTTTAAAACAAGCCCCTCGAGCCTGGTATCACAGAATGGATACGTATCTCAAAGACAAAGGGTTCAAGAGAGGAACAACTGACATCAATCTGTGTATTAAAACAGAGGATAATGATTTGCTCATCGTACTAGTCTATGTAGATGACATCATCTTTGGATGTAATAAGGATTTACTAGTACAGTGGTTTGCTTCTGCCATGGAGTCTGAATTTGAAATGTCTATGATAGGAGAACTGTCATTTTTTCTTGGTCTGTAAATTACTCAGAGGCCCGAAGGGATGTTCATTTCTCAAGAAAAATATCTAAGAGAAATGATGAAAAGGTTTCAAATGGAAGATTCTAAACCTGTGGGTACACCTATGGTAACTGGATGTAAATTAAGAAAGGATGTTGATTCACCTGATGTCGATCGAAGCTCATATCGATCAATGATAGGAAGTCTTTTGTACATCACAACATCTCGCCCAGACATAATGCACACTGTAGGAATGGTAGGAAGATATCAGGATGCACCCAAATAGAGTCATTTGCAAGATGTTAAAAGGATTTTTAGGTATTTAAAAGAAACAATGACTTATGGTCTGTGGTATCCCAGAAATCAAAATCTTCAGTTGACTGCTTATTCCGATGCAGATTGGGCAAACTGTGTTGATGAGAGAAAAAGCACCAGTGGAAAAGAATTCTTCCTGGGTGACTCCTTAGTAGCCTGGCTTAGTAAAAATAAAGGTTCCATTTCTTTATCAACCATAGAGGCAGAGTACATTGCTGTTGCTACCTGCTGCACTCAGGTATTATGGATGATTCAAACACTTGCAGACTTAGAGATAAAATACACTGCACCGATCCCAATTCATTGTGATAACACTAGTGCCATCAGTGTGTCTAAAAATTCTGTATTCCACTCCAAGACCAAGCATATCCCCCAAAAATATCATCTTTTGAGAGAGCAGGTCACCAATCAGACTGTTCAGGTCCATTACATTCCCACCACAGAACAAATTGTAGACATCTTTACTAAGCCCCTAGCCAAGACACCGTTTGAATATCTTAGACAGAAGCTGGGTGTCATTTCATTTCACACCTAAAAGAGTCCATATTGTTAGGGGGAGATTTTTATTGTTTGAATATCTAATGCCTCCTAAAATTACTGCAATAGCTCAGGGGGAGATTGTCTCTTCTTTGACATTGATGTCAAAGGGGGAGAAAATAATTCGAGTGCCTTAGTTGCCATCAATGCCAAAGGGGGAGATTGTTGGAAAATGTTTAACAGGTAGCGTATGCTTGTCATTGATGGCAAGTACAACAACGATGATGGCTTGAGTACAACAGCAATGATCAGCAGTGCAGTGATATTCAGGAAGATCGACAACGCAACCAGGAAAACAAAAGATAAGTTCAGGTTGATAAAATGTTTGAAGGCCCGAGAATCATTTCTGATCGTTGGATCTCATTCGAAGGCCCGAGAATCATTTCTGATCGTTGGATCTCATTCAAAATTCCTGAAAGAACGAGGGCCATCAGATTAGAATATAGACAAGAAGAATGCTGAACAGGAGGACAGATCTCAGATGTTAGATATCAGCGCAGGGTCGGACCACCGTTGGATCGAGGAGAACCTGCACGATCCTTAAAGAACAAGGAGAAGTGGGCGTAATCATGACATGTGAAATCACGACCTAATCTGAGCTGTCAGATCGAGGTTGAATCTAGACCGTTGATCCTAGTCCACGTCAGAGTTTCAGGAATCGAGAGTTGGATGTGTCAAATATTATTGACATCAGGAATCTTGATATCGCAATATGCGAAATCACGATATAATCTGAGCCATCAGATTAAGGATGAATCTGGACTGTTGATTCCAGTCCATGTTGGGGTTTCAAGGATCACGTGTTGGAGATGTCAAAGAAACAATGCAACAAGAATTTCGATTTCATGATATGCAAAATTGTGACTTAATCGCAGCCGTTGAGCCAAGATCAAACCTGGACCATTGATCACACCCCATATCGGAGTTTCGTGAATCATGATATCAAAAGGAAAAGAAATGCAACGAGACTTATGAAATCGCGATATGCGATATTGCGATTAAATCGCAGCCGTTGAGCCAAGATCAAACCTAGACCGTTGATCACACCCCATATCGGAGTTTTACAAATCGTGATATGAAGAGGCAAAAGAAACAATGAAACATGAACTATGAAATTGCGATATGCGATATAGCAATGTGAAATCCAGACTGAATTTGAATCGTCAATACATCAAAACCCTGGACCATTGATCTGAGCTCCATCTCTGAGTCTCTCCTATTGCAACTCGGAGTGACGAGAATCTCCATCGAAGGAACAACGAGATGCGAGATCATGATGAGATCAGGACCGTTGATTCATCAAGATCATGAACCGTCGATCAGGGTCGATGAAGATCATAAGTTCGCAGCGTCTGTTAACACAGCCTGTGGTCACCGTGTGTGATCGCCAAAGGAGATGAAGAGTCTCCAAGCTTCGTCCAGTGAAGGAAGACTATTCTTAGAAGGGATTAACAAATGGATGAGCGTTGAGGCCTGTAACTGAAATAGAGAAGGTGAGTTCAACTGTCACAGAGAAGACGAAGAGTCTCAAACTGCTAGAGATATTGAGGAATCTCAGTATAACATACAGTGATGTTGGACACGTGGGGCGAACCACCAGAGAAGTTGAAGAGTCACGATGATGATTAGACAGAGCACTCGAGAGGTGGAGGATAATGGCGCGGAGTCAGCATGCAGAGGCATTGTTAACATTGCATGCACAAGGTGCACAGATGCTATAAATACACGGTATAGAGAAGAGATGGGTTGTTGTTGTTGTTCGAGTGGTGGTGGTTGTTGATGTGGAAAGTGGTTCATGTGTGAAGAAGGAAGATAGTGCAACAGCTGAATTGAACTGAAGAGAAATTGTGCAGTGAATGGACAGGGCGCATAGAGGATAAAACACAAAAGAACAGACAGCTCAAGCGATGTGTGCAGAAAGGTAGTGTGGTAAAAAGAGCAACGAGATACATCATAACAGTGATAAGTCGGCTAAGACATTGTTGAACATTATATCACTGTAATAAGTTTCAGAAGCAAAGATTTATATTTCAGGGTGGTTTGCAGGTGCTAGGGAGGACTGTTGTCCTTAGAGGTTCAAGTGGGTGCTTGAACACAGGGAGTTGGTGCTTCCTTCTATTTGGTGCTAGAGAAACCAGGGAGTTGGTGCTTCCTTCTAGTTGGTGCTAGAGAAACCAAGGAGTTGGTGCTTCCTTCTAGTGGGTGCTAGAGAAAACAGAGAGTTGGTGCTCTCAGCAAGTTGCAGCTTGCTAAACAAAGGTTGTAGCCTCATTATGAGTTGGTGCTCATATGTATGATAATGTAAAGAATGTAACAAGTACTTATCATATAAAGAAAAAGTGGTTTTTACCCTCTATGGGTTTCCTTGGAAATATCTGTCTCTGTGTTTCTCATATATGCGACTGATGCTGAATGTGCCATTGTTTATTTCCCTGCATTATTGTGATCATCATTCAGTGTTTCTGTAAAAATTTCAAAAGAAGCATAATTGTTTAAGCACGGTTACAACTGATTCACCCCCCCCCCTCTCAGTTGTCTAACATGAAGGATACGCTTTGCATATTTCCAATGTAGCTCATGCGGCTCCTGTGTGAACCTAGAAATTGCACCAACTGCATATGAGAGGTCTAGTTTGGAGTGTGTGAGATACAACAAGCTCCCCACTAGCTGTCTGTATAGTGTGTTTTCAACCAATGGAGTCTCTCCGCCATCCTCAAGTTTGACTCCTGATAGGAAAGGAGTCAGAGCGGACTTGCAGTCTTTCATGTGAAATATCTCAAGGAGATCTAGTGAATACTTGGCCTGAGAAAATTTGTGCCTGATTCATCCTAACTAATCTCAAGTCCAAGGAAGAAGTGTAGTGGACCCATGTCCATCATCAAAAACATGTCATGTAGAATCCTCTTGACTGCAGCAATCGCTGAAGTTGAGCAACCGGTGATCAACAAATCATCGACATACAGAACTAAAAGTAGAAGTGAATCAGCTATCCTGAGCATGTAGGTGTTCGAGTCTGATTTACAATGTACAAATTTCCGTGAAAACAGGTAGGAATCCATCTTGGCATACCATGCCCTCGAAGCCTGCTTGAGGCCATAAAGTGACTTCTTCAGTCGACAGACCAAAGATGAGTCCTGCATAAATCACTGGGGCTGCTCCATGTAGATCTCCTCAGAGAGATCACCATGAAGAAATGCATTCTTCACGTCCATCTGATGGACTTCCCATCCCTTGGCTGCCACGATGGCAAGTTCCAATTGTATGGAATCCATCTTCACTACTGGAGTGAAGGTCTCATCATAGTCAATACCATGAACCTGCTAAAAGCCTTTGGCGACAAGCCTGGCTTTGTATCTGCTGATCTTTCCATCCGCTATGCTCTTGGTCCTGTAGACCCATCTGCATCTAACAATTTTCCTCCTAGAAGGAAGGGGAACCATATCCCAAGTTTGGTTCTCGAGGAGGGAGTTGTACTCCTCCTGCATGGTGGATTCCCAAAAGGGATTTCCAATAGCCTCACCATAAGACTGTGGATCTGAAGAATGAACCAAGAAAATATGCCTGGAGGGCAATGGGTCAGTGGCAGTGAGTGCAACAGGAGGCTCCTCAAAATCAGATCGAGTCCTCCTAGTATCATCTGGATCACCAACAAGATCCCCTGTATCCTAAAGAGTAGTTTGTGACCACTTGGGCCTCTACTCTGGCTCTACAACTGCATCTGGATGCTTTGACTCTGCATCTAATTGTACTAAATCTGAATCTGAATTATCTGAGTCCTCTGAATCAGAACTCTCATCTGAAGAAGATTCAACATGTGCATGCTCATTCTTACCCATGATTTTGGTCATCATGATGGTGTATTAATGATGGTGTACTCGGGCTCTTCATAAGAAATTTCTCCTGAGAAAAGTTACTTTCATCTCTTCCCAAAAAATTCACTTTTGAAGAGGGTTCGCATGCTGCTAATAGATTAGGGTGCAAGAATGACCCATTCTCGCAAGCTTCCTTAAGCCAGGGTGCAAACTTCTCGCACTGTGCTGAATAGCTAGGGTGTGAACTTGTCCTAAAGCATGGAAAAAGATGAATTCTTGATGGTTCTAGAAGGGAATCTTCTAGAAGAATGGGTTGGCATTCGAATGGTTATCCTTGTACTGGATTCCCTGATATTGTGGGATCATTATTATCCAAGTAACTATCTCATTCTCTCCTATATACTGAGGGAATTCTCATGGAAAAGGTTAAGAAAGATTCATTGGAGAATTGGTGAAAGAATTGTGTGAAGGACTTAGCTTGAACAGGAGCTTGGAGACTCTAGTTAGTCTATCAAGAGGATTTGATCTTCTTCATGCAAGAATTGAGCAAGTGTGTGTGTTGGAGCCAAGAGCCATCCAAAGGAAGCTTGCGACATCAAGGCTATCAGGTTGTAATCTTTACTTTCAATTAATATGATACAGTGGCATGTCCCTTTCCCATAAAGCTATTCTCACTTTATTGTGTAATTCCTTGATCATACACATAAGTTGACAGTTGAATATATTTTTCTATCTTCACTTTGGTTGGTTTGTGTTGTCTTCGTCTTGACTTCACGAGAGCATCAGAGTGAAGTGGGAGCAACAGAGACCCTAGGAAGCAATACTAAGGTATGTTACTTGTTCCTTCCTACTAGCTAATTCAATGGTGTAAACTTAGGGAAAGAGCCATGTCCTGTCTTGTTTTGTTCTAGATCCAGATGGATCTAGGGAGATTTGTTAGTGTCCGCACTTACTGATTAGTCCGATAAAAAAATCGATGACTCCACTGGGGATCATAACCCGTTTTATTGTAGTTTTTGGTGTTTTTCCTTGGCCATTTGTTCTTGTCTTACCTTTCTCCATTCATATCAATCTCCGAGTCTTCAGGATACCCTGATAGATCCTCTGGGTCCAAAGGCCTCCTCAAATTTTGTGTCTTTTCCAAAAATTTGACTAGTTTTAGACATTCTCGCATTGCACTTCACAATCGCCTGCGAGAATCTATAGGGTTCTCACCCTGCTTTTAGGTTCAGTGCAAGGTTCTCGCACTCTGCTCAAGAGTCACCTGCGAGAATCACTAATTCTCACACTATGTAATATTGCCAGCCTGCGAACTCATTTTTTTCAAAGTTTTGGATTGGAGTTTTTGCATCTTGAATTGCCTAGATCAGTTTAGATGCTTAAAAAGAGTCTCTTGGACCATTGATTGATGTTCTTCTTGCCTTCGTTTTCATGCATGAATACTCTTATCATTTCAAAGGCTCTTCCTGTCACTTGTTCTTGATTTTAATTTCTTGACTTTTCTTGGCAAAGCTATACTCTCTGATTTTGGAATCTGAGTGTGCTTGATTGGTTAAGGACCAGCGATCGGTTGAAAGTTGAGTTTCTTGGTCTTTATCATTTGCTTATTGTTTGAAAGATCACTTTTCTTATGCAATTGAAAAGGCTAGATTGGTTTGCTTGTTATTTTTGTTTTCATTGAAAGAGTGGATTGGGGTTTTATCATTGCTTGTTCATTGGTTTTTGATTTTCTGTACTCTCACTATCATGGTGTGGGTCCTTTTTGAAAAGTGAACAAACATTTTTCTTTCAAAAATCATTTTCGTCTTCAAAAACATTGAAAATCAATTGTTGAAATTATTGAAAAAGAAGCAATAGAGAATTGTTTTGATGCGTGATTTGTTGCATTTTCATTTTAAAGGAAATTGTGTATTGTAGTTCAACATTTGATCCGAAAACTTTCTCTTTCCCTCCCATACATAGGATTCATTGAATGAAAATTGCTATATTGCATTCTTATCCATGCATCATTGGGTCAGAGTCTTAAACAACATCAGGTTCATCTCTGTTTCCTTTGAGTAAACAACAACTCTTAATAACACTGCGTAATCATAAAATTTAACTAGTAAATCTTTTCTAGGGCTATATTACACCAACATTTAGCTAGGCTAGTGCTTTGTAGTAGGAAGAGAGATACACTCTTCAAAGAACAAAAAACACAATAGCATCTTGTGTTAAGGAGTGTTAAATTCCATTTGCAACATCTTGTCCTGGGAAGCCCTTCTCACACAAGGGTCAAACACGTGGTCGCATTGATATTGACAGAGTTACTCACCCTGCTTTGTTGATATTAGTGTAGATATTGTGCGTATTACGGGGATCACTCGGAAGTATACCCACAATGATGAGTGGAAGCCTTTTGAGTTGATTTCAGGCTAGATACCCTGCCCTTGCACGTGGATCAGACTGTTGACTGTCCCCCCAGGATTTATTGTTGTTGGTGGTAACCTTAGTGGCCTATCTTGCTAGGTTCTTACATGAGGTGACTGTGAAGGGGAAAGTCTTCACGGTACCTGGAATTGACGTTGACCAAAATCACTTGGGCTCCTTCGAGGGTATACCCACGATTATGTGTGGGAGCTTGCACCAGGGTGTAAGTCCATTAAGCAGGTCACCAGCGTAAATTTTCCACCCTATCCCAGCCCGTTCTCATCTCGTTGTTGCGACGTTGGATTTCATCACCAACTAGTGGCTTCAGAATTAGAAGGTCTTGTTTGCTTGGTGATTGCTTCCTAGATTTTGTTTACTAGCGTGTGTTTTTTGTTTATCGAAGTTGACCATACGATTTTCTTTGTGAATTTTGTCACTCGGTTACAGTAGCTCCTCCATGTCATTCACGTAGAATGCAGGGTTTATCTCCAGAGCATATGGAAGGTTCTCAACCCTTTCCTACAAGTACACCTGAGGGCTCTCCTCGGCAAAGTGAAGTCACTGTCGTCACCACACCACAAGTGGAACGAACTGACTCTCCAGAAAATTTTCGAATTACAAATACTTAAGAGGACTTTCGACTTCACCATGATTCTGAGTGACCATTTATGTGACTGAATTCTTCCGGAGACTTAGTGGTTACGTCTTCTAGATCACCAGTTGGACCCTTTCCAGGCATAGAAGGCCAAGATATTTTTTGGTCTATAGGTGTTTTCCAACAGGACCTTTTTGGTCCAGGTTCACTTGTGATTTCTGAGATCAACCCACCTGTGATCTCTGAAATCTATAGTCCAGAGATAGTACCGTTGACCACCGCTTATCACTTTACCGTCCCTACCGAAATGGCCCATCTCACAGATACTACAAGTGTTCCTACCAGGTTTACTACGGTTCGTATTTCTCCCATCAACACACCGCGAATGCCCAACGTCACTCCGACACTACCACCTGGATACCGGGTAGTGAATGCTTCCATTCCTACTCCTGCACAAACCCCATCCAACTCTCCTAGTGGTCCTTCTTCTTCTGGGCACTCTCTTCCTGGTTTTATTCCAACACTGCCTCAATTTCCTTTTGGAGGACCTTCTTCATCTTCTATTGGCAATCTTAATCCTAGTGGAACTATTCCGTCATTCACTCCAAATTACCAGTTTCCTGTTGGTGGACAATTTCACCAAGGTGGTATGACTCAACTCTTTCTCAACGGGCAAATTACTTTTGGAAGGCAAGTCCCAATTGGAACACAACCTCCAATTGGAACATTGCCCCCAATTGGAACATCACCTTCAATGGGAGGACCGACTCCACCTTATGGGCAAAACATACCTCCCTCCTTGGCCCAGTATTGGAATCAATTGATACAACATCCTCCTCAATCAACTAGGGGGCAGCAGTTTCCAGTTGCGTCTGTAATACCTCCTAGTATGGGCCAACCATATCCAGGTTTGTTCAATGCCATTTGGGGGATGAATGCTCAAATTCAAGCCCCTGTTCTCGGGTATAATCCTATGAGCTACTATCCTCTCCAACCACCACCGAATCTACCTGGGTCTTCACATTATATGCAGACTGCTTATGGTCCTACTGGTTTGCCGAGAGGGCTTCCTTTCCAAAGCCACCAGTACCCGCAGGTGAATCGACAGTTACCCTTTATCGCCACTTTGGATCTTCTGTATTTGTCAAGGATTTTAAATGATCCTATTCGTCACTCTCCCCAATGGCCTACTATACCAAGTCGTGCTCAATATCTTGTCCTCATTTATTCACAAATGGGAACCCTTTACAATTTACTACCTGACTTACCTCATCCTTCTACTTCCATCACTTCAACTATTTCAACTACTTCACATGCCACTGATGGTGTGATTGGTACTTTCCAAGCCCAACCACATTCTGCTTCAAGCAAAAACCCCAAATCTACTTCTTCTAATGTTCAAAATGCTCCGTCTCCTACCCCTCCCACCAGCAAGACTTCAGAGGTAAATGCAGTTCAATCTACCCCAGCCGGTAAAAAAAAATCTAAAAAGGGAAGGGGTAAGAATAAGGAGGGTAAAAATACTCTTCAAGTAGAGAAAACCAAAACTACCCCCGTTGACGATCGGGATAAGCGCAAACCACGATACCCTTGTCTTATCTGTGGTGATGATCACTACACGAAGGATTGTCCATGTCGTGCCGAGGTCACTAAGTTCCTTCAAGGAGCTCCAAACCCACCTGCATTGACCATTTTGTCCCAACCCTTCCCATATCAACAACAGGCTCAATTGGTCATCCATGACCAACCCTCATCTTCTACTACCTCCTATGTTTTGATGTGTACTAGTGATTCTAAGAAGAGCAACGCTGCACTCACCACTCGAGCCAAAGATTATTCTTCCTCTAAGGAAAAGGTTGATGATTTACCCCTTTCTTTAGTACAAACCTCTCCCGCGAATCCACCTACCAATGGTCCTCTTCATCTCGAACGACCAAGCCTCGACACAGTTCTGCAACCCCCCCCAAAGGGTGTCGTTCAGAAATTGGCTTTCAATACTCATGCTCGTGCTGCCCAGAACTACGACATTGTTGAAGATCTGGCTCAAGCACCTTCTGCGATGTCAGCCCTCGAAGTCCTTCAGACTTGTACCACACAACGGAAGGCACTGTTGAAAGCTATCGGTGGAATCGATCTGGCGGATACGAATTTAATAATATTTGACTTGGAATATCACATTCAAAGGTTACCCCCTTAACTCGCATTCCAGATCCAACTAGTTGTCTCTAACAAAAACATTTTCCTAACCATTATCGATGAGGGTGCCTCGACATGTGTTATGTCTCTTGCTTGCTGGAAAGCCATTGGCTCTCCTTCTTTGAATGAATCCTAGAACACTCTTAAAGCCTTCAACGGCTCTGGTTTTAAGCCCTATGGTGTCCTTCCTTCATTTCCCATCACGTTAGAAGGAAAAATGGTCCAAGTTGAAGTGGAAGTCTTTGACGCTCCCCTTGATTACAATATTTTGCTTGGCCGTAGCTGGATCGATTCCATGTGCACAGTTGTGTCAACCCTTTTTCATGTAGTACGTTTCCTTCATCAAGGAAAGGTTGTTACCGTCGACCAACTAGCCTTATTTAATTTCAATACCCGTACTGGCAACGTCCCGTTTATTGCTAAAACCCCACCAGGTTATGAGAACGTTGGTATAGGCCTTCTAAAAGACTCTTTGTTGATGGGTACTTTCCCCATCCCACTGCCCGATGTTCCACGCTCGTCTGTTGCTTCCATCAACATGATCTCCACCTCACCTCATGAACTTCCTGAGTCTCACGACCCCTGGATAGTACCTGACCCTGGAGATCATCTTCGTTTCAATGGCGCAATGTCGTTAAGTCCGGTTGAATCTGCCTATCAGGCCATTCAATCAGCAACACCTTCTTCCCCCTCTCTTGGTGAGTTGTCTCTCGATCCTTTTCGTGTCATTTTTCCCACTGACGAGATGATCATGTCTGTCATGGAAGACACCCCTTGGGACAATGGACATCATTGTTCCATCCTCTTTCTGGAGCAACATACCATTGAGAACTATCAATGGATTTCGACCTCTTCGACCGTTGTCGTCATCTCCACCATTCCCGAGTCTACACACGATGTGTTTTTCGAAGGGAACTTAAGAAATATCTCTCCCACTATTCCCCTTGACATATCCATCAAACCTAGGATTGTCGAAAATGTCCATATTGGAGCTTCATGTTCTTCTGACGAAATCATCACCTACACATCCCTATTCAAAGAGTTTTGTGACATATTCGCCTGGAGCTATGAAGAAATGTCGGGTATCGACCTTGAGATTGTGATACATGAGATAAAGACATACCCCGACGCTAAACCCATTCGGCAACACCTTCGTCCAGTTCACCCACGTAAAGCGGCTGCTGTCAAGCTCAAAGTCGAGAAACTTCTTAAAGCTGGCTTTATTTATCTGGTGGCTCTCACAAACTAGGTTTCCAATCTTGTCCCGATTGACAAGAAACAAGGCACCATTCGTGTATGCGTTGATTACAGGGATATCAACAAAGCTTGTCCCAAAGACAACTTTCCAACCCCTTTCGTCGATCAGATTGTCGACGATTGTGCCGGAAGTGAAATCTTCTCTCTCATGGATGGTTTCTCCGGGTATAATCAAATTAACATTGTTCCTGAGGATCAACATAAGACTGCTTTTATTTGTCCTTGGGGTACTTTTGCCTATTAGAAACTTCCTTTCGGTCTCAAGAACACTGGCACAACTTTTCAACGCGCTATGTCTTATGATTTCCATGATATCAAGCACATCGTTCAACCATATTTGGATGATTTACCCACTCATTCAATGCGTCAGGTCGATCACCCAACCCACCTCCGAGCCATTTTTGTTCGCTGTTGGTTCTACCGTATACGTTTTAATCCTCATAAGTGTGTTTTTTGCGTGGAATCCGGCCGTCTTCTAGGTTTTATCATTTCGCATCAAGGGATCTGAGTGGATCCTTTAAAGGTTGAGGCGATCCTTAATCTCCCTCCTCCTACTCTTCGCCAGTCACAAAGTTTGTAGGGGAAAGCAAACTTTCTTCATTGTTTTATCCCAAATTATTCCGAGATAACTCGTGGATTTACGCGACTCCTCAAAAAGGATTTAGATTTCGTCTGGGATACCATCGCCAACAATGCTTTTGAAGCTTTGAAATTGTCCCTAACGTGAGCTCTGCTTTTCTTTCCCCCTGATTACAGTCGCGATTATTTCCTTTACCTTGTTGCCTCAGATTATACCATTGGTATGGTTCTCGTACAAGAAGATGATGCTAACGATGAACATGTTATCTACTACTTGAGTCGAAGTTTAACACCTACTAAAATCAAGTATTTACATGTTGAAAAACTGGCCTTGGCTGCCATCCAAGCCGTCCAATGCTTCCAGCACTATATCCTCTCACGCAAGACTACAGTGATTTCTCATTGCAACCCTATGCAACACATTCTCACCTGTCAATTGCTAGGGGGAAAATACTCCAAATGGATTGTGATACTCTAGGAGTTTGACTTGGAGTTCGAATGCACCAAGTCTAAGAAGTCCTTAGTATTTGCTGAGTTGATATGTGACTTTCCCCATTCTGCAATGGAAAATGTAGTAGCTGATTCATTACTCGATGAATCTCTTTTCCTTATTAGCACTGATGATATTTGGTATGGTGATATCATTATATATCTCCAAACCCAAAATTTTCGGCCAACTTTGTCCAGTACTAAATGACGTCGAATACGATACCAAGCTCGTCAATACATTATCTTCGGGGATACTTTTTATCGTTGGGAGATTGACTCTATTTTTCGACGTTGTCTAACATTCGACAACGCTGAGAAAGCTCTGAATGAATGCCATTCTGGAGCTTGTGGTGGTCATATGTCTGGGTATGCTACTGCCCAAAAGATCTTACGAGCAGGGTATTTTTGGCCTTCATTATTTAATGACTGCATAATCGTCGTTCAAAAATGCCATGCTTGCCAGACCTATAATAACAAGATACGGTCAAATCCTGCTCCTCTTCACCCTGTGGTCTCAGTTGGTCCCTTTTCGAACTGGGGCATTGATTTAATGGCATGTCACCCTCACTTGGCCGGGGGGCATGGTTACATCATTATAGCCATTGATTACTTTACAAAATGGGCCGAGGCGATGCCGACATTTGACAACACTGGAAAGACCACAACATTATTCATTTTTAATCACGTCATAGCTTGTTTTGGTGTTCCCCAAGCTATCGTCACTGATCACGGTAGCCACTTTAGGAATTTTATGATCTCCGAACTTACTGAAAAGTTGGGTCTTCGCCATGATAACTCAATGCCATATTACCGACAAGCCAACGGCCAAGTCGAAGCAATTAACAAAGTTCTCATAACTATGCTCCGACGAATGATAGGGATTCATAAAACAAGTTGGCACACAATGTTGTTTTCGGCATTGTGGGCATACCGGACATCCGTCAAGTCCGCTACTGGGTTTACACCTTTTCGGTTAGTCTATGGTGTAGAATCCATTCTACTGATTGAATGTGAGATACCCTCTTTAAAAATAGCTGTTGAACTCCTACCAAACACTTATGCTAAGGAAGAACATCTATTGTATCTTATGCGAAAAGAAGAAACTCGACGCGATTCCACCCTAGTCATAGAAGCTCAGAAAAAGCGTGTCAAGGCCCAATATGATAAACATGTCAAGCCTCGCATTTTCTCCAAAGGTGATGTTGTTCTTCTCTATGAACAAGATTGAGATATGTTAGGAGCTAGGAAATTCGAAGGCATGTGGCAAGGTCCTTATATCGTTCAATGAGTTTTGGAAAAAGGAGCTTATGAGTTAGTTTATTATGATGGCATCCCTTTGAGTGAACCCAAGAATGGGTTGTACTTGAAGAAGTATTATGCATAAAATCATCTGTGCACGAGTACTTGTATTTTTATTGTATCATACTTCTTGTGTGTTACTATAGCTTGCTTTTGTCATTCTCTGGTCTCTGCCCTTATGTGACATTGTGTTTGATTTCCAGATGTCCGAGTCTTCACTACCCTATACTGGCTTCGCTGATGGTGCTAGCCGTAGTACTCAAAACCTTGCTTCTACTGCATGGGCAATTTATGCCCCTACAAACGAACTTGTCTCCTTACGAGGTGTGTGTCTTGGCTGTGCGACCAACAACATTGCAGAGTATAGCGCCATTATTGAATTATTGATTGATGCTATCTCACTCGGAATCTGTCATTTGGTTGTGCGACTTGATTCGCAGCTTGTAGTACTACAGTTAAGTAATGTCTATACTATTCGAAGTCCTAGTTTATTACGGGTGTATTTGTGAATTCGCCTCTTGGAACGCTATTTTGATTACATTGAATATCAACATATACATTAAAAGATGCATTGGCTAACTATGTATTAGACAGACATTTGAATCATTTATAAATCAATCACATCAATGTTCACACAACACATGATAAACCGGTAGAATCCGTCTGTATATATAACGATCAAAAGAGTTTTTTTTACAAAAAGCTTTGTCTGAAGACCAAAATATCAAAATCTGAAGCTCATAGCTTCTACAAAGTGACGTCATGGATGACGTTCATGGTAACACACGACTTCCCGAGAAACCCTACAGAGAAGTCGACTCATGGACCCTGACACCCCTACTGTATGATGTTGATCGCGTCGTGGAACCTCTTCAAGAGGCATGTCTGGAATATCTACAGTCAAGCCCTCTATGTTTTGTTCCACTACTTGATAATCCTCAGCATATTGTGGTGTTGGTGCTACCTCTCCTCACCGCTGAATGGGAGAAGTACCAGGAGGTTAGTAAGGTCCAACATCTGTGTCATCAACAACACTTTTGTTTTTAGTCTTTGGACGAACATATAAAAATATTTTCATATTATAAAAATTCACAAAAAACATTTAAAAAGGAAAAAATGTTTGTACTTCTTACCAAGTTCCCCCCACTAAGCATCCTCTGACAATACTAAGTCTGTATCTCCTCAAAAATCCAACCCCGCATAAGCATACTCATCAACCATCAACATCTGTGGTTGAAGCCAATCAAAGAAGGTATCATCATACTTGATGATCGGTCCAGCTACATGCCAGGCCATGAGTTGACACCATCTCAGCATTCTTGGATCCCTGGGAGCTGGTAAATTCCACTCCACCTGCAGCCTCAGTAATGGAACCCTCTCAAGGAATAAGGACACTAACAAAGATCTGTACCCGAATTGCTTTAGGTTGCCTCGTCTGCATTTGGTCAACTGCCTTTTTATGCTACGAAGCACAGTATCTGCCCAGTTGAAAACCCAAGGCTCAGTACACTTTATGCCATACTGGAAGTAACTCTATAGCACCATGTGAGGAGCGGAACTCCCAACCATCCGAGCTATGGTAAACAAGATAGTATGGAGGGTCAAATCCTGTACCCCCCAAATAACTACTTTTCCTTTCTTCCTCTCTGCCTTGGGAACACAGTGTATGCGACAGTACTTACTCATGGGCAGACCACCACCTCTGCTACCATTCAGGCTCATGTAGTGCCCACACTGATGCAGAAGCATCTCCCGAGACAAGCGAGCTAGCACAGAAGACAAAGGATAGCTGGGCATATGCCAGCACCAATTTTTAAATTTTCCATTGAAGTTGACATGCTAAACATAAACGAGATCATTTAATTTAGGTGCCTTGGTAAAATGTAATCAGACCTCAAGCCATACACTCTCATCTGAGATAGACAAAGGCATTTATAGTAGTAGATGCAGGTAGATATAATTGAATTCTTAGATTAGACAGTTTTAGAGCGCAGGAGGAAAAACGGATATAGACACCCTCATTTCTCATTGTAACATTAACCGTCATAATTCAGAGTAGGAAGAGCATAGTAGAGAAGCAGATAACTGTAGAAGAACACCCATGTACAGATCTTGAATTAATAGAAGAAGTTGATTCAGATTCATGGCTGTTGTGTTATTCTCTATGTATGTGTGTTGAATGCTATGCTCATGAGTATTTACTTCCTGTTAAGTATTTGCTATTATACTGTGTGTATGATTTCTTGTGTCGAGATTGACATCTGAGAAGAAGTGGAATGAGTTACAATTATTTCTCTATTTGAGCAAGGATTCCTGTAAGGAGTACAGTTGAAGTCGTCCACAAGGAGTGCATTGATAGAAGGCTCAGATAGTTAACTCTTGTTCTCATACACCCAAGAGTGAGATTGGTTATACAAGCCATGCAAGGAGTGCGCAGGCTAAGGAGAGTCTCAGTCATGACACTGAGTGAAGTATTAAAGGACTGCTACTACGGGCATGCATAGAGTCAAAGGAAGCTCGAACAGTTGAAGTGTTCGCAGGTTTGCCGCAAGGAGTGCGTGCAAAGAACCTCGTTGAGGTTGAAGTAATTTAGAAAAGCTCAGGAAGGATAGGCCTCTGAGTCGCTGAAGATTAGCGTAGATAAGAGTGACTTGAAGTTGCAAGAAATGTCATAGGTTGGCGAAGTGGTGAAGGAGTCTCGTGGAGAGGCACTTATTCATTTCGCAGAATCCTCAAAGGGAGAATGGATAGACGAAATCTTTGGAGGAGATTTCACGAAGCTCCGAGAGCCGTTAGATCTTCCAGAGGCGCAAGGTAGTTACAACGTAGGTGTGGAGAGGTTCTAAGCTTAGGAGGGATAGTACCGTTGATCCAAGTCGGTCAAGGCCGTTGGATTATTCACGAGATCGCCTATCGGGACCTCATGAGAAAAGTGTCCAAGGTTTGGTAGTGAAAGTCGTGATATTACGATAAGTGATATCTCGACTACTCTGAGAATAGTGTGGGTCCATAGGATTTGGCAAGTGGAAAGGTGGCACATCGCATCTCGGGAGCTCATAAGTGGAAGAGCTGAGAATTTGGTGTCAAGGGTCGCGAAGGCGCGAGGACACAAAGCGGCGAAGTGGCGAGAGGACTAGGAGCCATCCATCTGAGAAGGACAGGTGGTCGAGATCGAGAGATCTCATGAACTCAAGAGTTCGTAGGGTGAGAGCCCAAGTGTTGGGTACTCCAAGTCACGAAGCGACGAAGTGGCAAGAGGAGTAGGAGCCGTCCATCTGAGAAGGACAAGTGGCAGAGATCGAGAGATCTCACAAACTCGGGAGTTCGCAAGGTGAGAGCCCAAGTATTGGGTACCCCAAGTTACGAAGACACAAAGGGCGAGAAGAAGAATAGCCGTCGGATCCAGATCATGGGAGAACTGTCAGATCTGTGCATGGGATCATGTATCCGGGTCTCGCAAGAAAAGATTCGAGGATTTGGCCGTGGGGGTCACGATATTGTGAGAAGCGATATCCCAACCATTGGAGGACTGTGTGGGCCATAGAGAAGTTGGTGAGTGGAGTACAGGTGGCACGAAGTCATCGGGATCTCACTGCGAGAAGTCCTAAAGTATTGGCATCATGATTCGCGATCCTACGAGGTCTGAAGTCCCGACGAAATAAGGGACCGTTGAAAATTCAACCCACGTGTGCATCGGCATTTCGGTGCACCAGGTATCGGGAGTTGGAAAACCAAGTGATTGATATAGCGAGTCATGAAGTCATGATAGGATAAGTCGCGATAGGAGAAGGGTGAGGTCAGCATTGATTTACATCGACGCTCGGTGACTCGCAAGATTCACACCCGATCACTAGCCTTTGGACTCGCGAAGTCACGAGTTTCGACTTCCCGATAAGTAGAAGGAGGGAAGTCACGCGAAAGAATCTATGGGTAGATATTTCCCGATAGGGAAATAGAAGAGCCTGGAAGTTCTTCAGGCTGAGAAGAAGAAGAAGATCCTCTGAGCGGACGTGCCCTGGGTGGCGTGCCCCGCGTCAAGTGGTATCAGAGCTTAGAAAAGATTATTTGCTTTCTATAGCAGAGGACAAGGAGAATTCACCATGCTACCAAGAAGAAGGGGTAGACAATCACCTAATCCAGAGGAGGAAAGGGAAATGTCCAGAGAAAGAGGTAGGCAAGTGCAAAATCAAGACCTGGAGAGAGAAATGTGAAATCTTTGTGCCAGAATGGAGGACATGGAGACATCACAAAGATGCAAAGCTAATGTAGGAGATATCAGTGAATTCGAAGATGAAGAGGATGCTGGAAATGGAGGAGAAGAAATCCCATCAGAAGATGTAGCGAGTGAACGCTTACTTAAAGCTGTTGCAAGAATGAGTACAAAGGTAAAGATGGACATTCCAGTTTATGAGGGAAATCTGGATGCGGAAGAGCTGCTAGATTGGATTAGAGATTTAGACACTTACTTTGATTATGAAGATATCGAAGAGGATAAGAAGGTCAGGCATGCCATCATGAGATTAAAAGGACATGCAACCTTGTGGTGGGATGAACTACAAGCTGACAGGCGTTGCCAAGGCAAGCAGAAAATTAAGAGTTGGGACAGGATGATTGCAAAGATGAAGGCAAAATTCATTCCCAAGGATTATCAAATTTCTCTGTTCAGAAGGATGCAGAACCTGAGATAGAAGCTAATGACAGTGAAGGAGTATACTGAGGAATTTTACAGGTTGAATATCAGGGCAGGTCATCGTGAAAGCAATGACGAAAAGGTGGCCAGGTATATGAATGGCCTGAGGTATGAAATTCAGGATGAAATAAATATGGAAACCATCCGAATGGTGGAGGATGCCTATCAAATGGACTTGAAAGCTGAAGAGAAGCTGAGTCGTAAGCAAGTTCAGTGAGGCAGAGGCAGGAGTCAGCCCAAAGGCAAATCGGTTTCCCAAAATAAATACCAGAAGCCCAAGGATGACTGGAAGAAGCCTCAGACTCAGACAGAGAGAGGTGGAAGTTCGCAGCGAGGGTGAGATGCTGAGCAAAGAGGAAAACATACTGAGCAGAGAGGAGGATATGCTGATAATAATAGGTTTCCTAGTACTAGAGGTAGAGGAAGAGGAAGAGGTGGAGTAATCACATGCTTCACATGTGGAAAAAATGGACACAAGTCATTCGAGTGCCCAGAGAAAAAGAAATAAATTGGAGAGACTCACATCGCCGAGGCACAGAGGCGAGATTTTGAAGCAGAGTACGCTGAAGGCAGAAGATCGCTTGTGATGCGGAAGGTCCTTTTGATGCCAGAGAAGGATATGGAGAACTCAGTGCAGAGAAACAATCTTTTTAGGACTGCTTGCAAGACCAAGGATAGAGTGTGCAAGGTCATCGTGGATAGTGGAAGCACCGATAATCTTGTTTCAACCGAGATGGTAGAAAAGCTGGAGCTGGAGACAACTGATCACCTGAGTCCATACAAAGTTTCATGGCTACAGAAGGGACATCAGGTAAATGTCACTAAACAGTGCTTAGTTGACATTAAGATAGGAGGATATAATGATAAAATACTCTGTGATGTTATTCCTATGGATGTCTGTCATTTATTGTTGGGAAGACCATGGCAATATGATAGAAATGTAATTCATGATGGGAGGATGAATACATATACCCTGGAAAGGAATGGGAGAACTCATATGTTGTATCCAATTGAAGATAAAGAGGTGAAGCGGGAGGTAAACAACACAGTACTTCTCATGAGTGGGAAGGAACTTCTTACAGAAGTTAAGAAGAAGGAGGATCCACAATTCCTTGTGGTTAGAAAACCGAGAATTGTTCTGACTAGCACAAGAGTGGACGATTTGCCAGGAGAAGTTCATGAACTGCTGGAAGAGTTTGTTGATATTGTAGTGGATGAATTACCTCATTCATTGCCACCAATGAGGAGCGTGAGTCACCATATAGACCTCATACCAGGAGCTAGTTTGCCAAACAAAGTTGCGTATAGATTGACACCACAAGAGAATGAAGAGGTTAAAAGACAGGTCCAAGAGTTGTTGGACAATGGTTTGGTCAGGGAAAGCTTGAGTCCATGTGTTGTTCCAACAGTACTCAGTCCGAAGAAAGACGGAGGCTGGAGGATGTGCACTGATTCAAGGGCGATAAACAAGATAACTATCAGGTATAGATTCCCATTGCCAAGAATGGATGATTTGATGGATTGCTTATGTGGAGCAATTTTTTTTTCAAAGATAGATTTGAAGAGTGGATATCATCAGATTCATATGAGAGAAGGTGACGAATGCAAAACAACATTCAAGACAAACGAAGGTTTGTATGAATGGCTTGTCATGCCATTTGGCTTGACGAATGCACCGAGTACCTTTATGAGGTTGATGAATGAAGTCCTGAAGGAGTTCATCGGGAAATTTGTCATCGTGTATCTGGATGACATATTGATTTTCAGCAAGACGAAGGCTGAACATCTGAAGCATTTGGCTACTGTGATGAAGAGATTACAGCAAGAGAAGTTGTTGATAAACATGAAGAAGTCCTCATTCATGAAGACAAAACTCATTTATTTGGGGTTTGTTATATCTGCAAATGAATTAAGGATGGATCCAGATAAGGTGGAAGTAATCAAGAATTGGCCATCACCAAGGAACATATTTGAGGTGAGAAGTTTTCATGGACTGGATAGTTTCTACCGAAAATTCATTAGAAATTTCAGTGGAATTAGCGCAGCAATGATGGATACAGTGAAGGAAAGACATAAATCTTTTCACTAGACAGTAGAGGCTGAGAGGAGCTTCAATCTGTTGAAGCACAAGATTACGGAACAACCGGTGTTGGTGTTGCCAGATTTTTAGAAAACATTTCAGGTAAAATGTGATGCAAGTGGATTTGCCATAGGAGCAGTCTTGAGCCAGGAGGACAGGCCGATTGCATATTTCAGTGAGAAGCTGAATGAGGCAAAATAAAAGTACTCCACATATGATAAAGAATTATATGCCATCATCCAGGCATTGAAAAAATGGAGGCACTATTTGATTCCAAAAGAATTTGTTTTATATAGTGATAACCATGCATTACAGTTTGTGACTCAAAAAGAAAAGTTGAATCAAAGGCATGTTAAATGGGTTGAATACATGCAAAATTTCACTTTTGTGATAAAACATATTTCTGGTACTGCTAACAAAGTTGTTGATGCTTTGAGCAGGAAGTGTTTGCTATTGCAGGAGTTTAAAGTCAGGACGTTAGGCTTTGATGATCTTAAGGACATGTATGCAGATGATTCAAACTTTAAGGAAGCGTATGAAGCAGGTAAGAATCCAGTTCTCAGAGACAGAAGCCAGTGGATAGAGTATGTGATCTAGGATGGATTGTTGTTCAAAGGCAATCAAATGTGTATTCCGAATTTCTCCATGAGGGAGAACTTGTTGAAAGAGAAGCACAGTGGTGGATTAGCAAGACATTTTGGCCATGATAAGACATTCACGAAGCTGAGCGAGTCATACTTTTGGCCAGGGATGAGGTTAGAAGTCAATAATTTTGTTGACAGATGCAGAGTTTGCCAGCATTCAAAGGGGAGGAAGCAAAATATAGGTTTTTATCAACCATTGCCCATACCTGAAAAGCCGTGGGATGAAATTAGCATGGATTTTATATTGGGGTTACCGAGGACCCAAAGAGGTGTTGATTCCATCTTTGTGGTAGTGGATAGGTTTTCCAAGATGGCACATTTTATCCCATGCCAGAAGACCAGTGATGTGACTCACATCGCAAATCTGTTCTTCAAGGAGGTCGTTCGACTTCATGGATTGCCGAAAAGCATAGTTTCGGACAGAGACACAAAATTCATAGGGTATTTCTGGAGGACATTATGCAAGAAACTAGGAACTAATTTGATGTTTAGTTCTGCTTATCATCCTCAGACGGATAGACAAACAGAAGTGGTCAACAGAAGTATGGGAGACTTGTTAAGGAGCTTGGTGACAGAGCACCATAGCAACTAGGATAGCATATTACTGCAAGCAGAGTTCACATACAATGATTCAGTGAACAGGAGCATAGGAAAAAGTCCATTTCAGATTGTATATGGAATGCAGCCGAGAGGAGTTTCTGAATTGAGGGATTCAGAATAGACTGCGACTAGCAGCGCTAGTGCAGAAGAATTCACTGAAGTGATGAAAGAAATTCACACCAGGGTGAAGGAACGACTGTTGAAATCAAGCCAGGAGTACAAGCGCAGAGAAGATCATCATAGAAGACAACTTCAGTTTGAAGTTGGTGATCTAGTTCTGGCACATTTGAGGAAAGAAAGGTTCCCGAGGGGAACATATAATAAATTAAAAATGAAGAAAATTGGGCCATGCAAGATCTTGAAGAAAATGGGATAGAATGCTTATGATATTGAGTTACTAGAGGTCCAGTGGCAGAAGAAGATGCCAATTGCAGAGAAGCCACAAATGGAATAGATACTGAATAAATGAATCAGTAAGAAAACCATAAGGAAAGAATATTTCGAATATTTGGTCAAGTGCAAGGATCATCCAGTTGAAGATGCCAGCTGGGAGACTGAATCAGAGATATGGAAGCATGGACATACCGTGCAAGAGCTCATGGACAGGAGCCCATGCAAATTTTCAAGTGAGGGAGTATGATGCAGGAGCATCTCCCGAGACAAGCGAGCTAGCACAAAAGACAAAGGATAGTTGGGCACACGCTAGCACCAATTTTTAAATTTTCCCTTGAAGTTGATGCACTAAACATAAATGAGATCATTTAATTTAGGTGCCTTGGTAAAATGTAATCAGACCTTGAGCCATACGCTCTTGTCTGAGATAGACAGAGGCATTTATAGTAGTAGATGAAGGTAGATAGAATTGAATTCTTAGATTAGACAGTTTTAGAGCGCAGGAGGAAAAACGGATATAGACACCCTCATTTCTCATTGTAACATTAACCAGCATAATTCAGAGTAGGAAGAGCATAGTAGAGCAGCAGAGAACTGTAGAAGAACACCCATGTACAGATCTTGAATTAATAGAAGAAGTTGATTCAGATTCATGGTTGTTGTGTTATTCTCTGTGTATGTGTGTTGAATGCTATGCTCATGAGTATTTACTTCCTGTTAAGTATTTTCTATTATGCTGTGTGTATGATTTCTTGTGTCGAGATTGAAATCTGAGAAGAAGTGGAATGAGTTAAAATTGTTTCTCTATTTGAGCAAGGATTCCTACAAGGAGTGCAGTTGAAGTCATCCGCAAGGAGTGCGTTGACAAAAGGCTCAGATAGTTAACTCTTGTTCTCATACACCCAGGAGTGAGATTGGTTATATGAGCCATGCAAGGAGTGTGCAGGCTAAGGAGAGTCTCAGTCATGACACTGAGAAAAGTATTGAAGGACTGCTACTACAGGCATGCGCAGAGTCAAAGGAAGCTCGAACAGTTGAAGTGTTCGTAGGTTTGCCGCAAGGAGTGCGTGCAAAGAACCTTGTTGAGGTTGAAGTAATTTAGAAAAGCTCAGGAAGGATAGGCCTCTGAGTCGCTGAAGATCAGCGTAGATAACAGTGACTTGAAGTTGCAAGAAATGTCACGGGTTGGCAAAGCGATGAAGGAGTCTCGTGGAGAGGCACTTATTCATTTCGCAGAATCCTCAAAGGGAGAACGGACGGACGAAATCTTTGGAGGAGATATCACGAAGCTCCAAGAGAAGTTAGATCTTCCAGAGGTGCAAGGTAGTTACAGCGTAGGTGTGGAGAGGTTCTAAGCTCAGGAGGGACAGTACCGTTGATCCAAGTTGGTCAGGGTCGTTGGATTATTCATGAGATTGCCTATCGGGACCTCGTGGGAAAAGTGTCCAAGGTTTGGTAGCGAAAGTCGCGATATTACGATAAGCGATATCTCGACTACTCTGAGAATAGTGTGGGTCCACAGGAGTTGGCAAGTGGACAGGTGGCACATCGCATCTCAAGAGCTCGTAAGTGGAAGAGCTGAGAATTTGGTGTCAAGGGTCGCAAAGGTGCGAGGACATGAAGCGGAGAAGTGGCGAGAGGACTAGGAGTCATCCACATGAGAAGGACAGGTGGCAGAGATCGAGAGATCTCGTGAACTCGGGAGTTTGCAGGGTGAGAGCCCAAGTGTTGGGTACTCCAAGTGACAAAGCGGCGAAGTGGGGAGAGGAGTAGGAGCCATCCATCTGAGAAGGACAGGTGGCAAAGATCGAGAGATCTCGCGAACTCGGGAGTTCACAGGGTGAGAGCCCAAGTATTGGGTACCCCAAGTTACAAAGACACGAGGAGCGAGAAGAAGAATAGCCATTGTATCTGAATCATGGGAGAACCGTCGGATCTGTGCGTGGGATCATGTATCGGGGTCTCGCGAGAAAATATTTGAGGATTTGGCCACAGGGATCGCGATATTGTGAGAAGCGATATCCTGACCGTTGGAGGATTGTGTGGGCCATAGCGAAGTCGGCGAGTGGAGTACAGGTGGCACGAAGTCATCGGGATCTCACCGCGAGAAGTTTCGAAGTATTGGCGTCAGGATTCACGATCCCGCGAGGTCCGAAGTCCCGACGAAATAAGGGATCATTGAAAAGTCAACCCACGTGTGCATCGACATTTCAGTGCACCGGGTATCGGGAGTTGGAAAACCAAGTGCTTGATATAGTGAGTCGCGAAGTCACGATAGGATAAGTCGCAATAGGAGAAGGGTGAGGTCAGCATTGATTTACATCGGTGCTCGGGGGCTCACAATATTCACACCCGATCACTAGCCTTTGGACTCGTGAAGTCGTGAGTTCTGACTTCCCGATAAGTAGAAGGAGGGAAGTCGCACGAAAGAATCTGTGGGTAGATATTTCCTGATAGGGAAATAGAAGAGCCTGGAAGTTCCTCAGGCCGAGAAGAAGAAGAAGATCCCGTGAGCGGACGTGCCTTGGGTGGCATGCCCTGCGTCACATGCCGTGGCAGTCCAGTCAAAAAGTAAATGTCCTCAATATCTAAGGACAGTGTGTGGACCCCCACATGAAATACCTTCTGATTGGGATCCCACATATGCACAAGGCACTCTAATAACCTGACTTGGGCCCTCATGCCCGAGATACGAAAGTACTTCAGAAGGCCACAGTTTCTCAAAGCAGCAATAGTGGGTGGATGATTTCCTGCAATGGCATTGTCTTCTTCGTGCTCCCTTTCGCGCCATTCAAGAACCATTTTGATGGACAATTACCTGCATAATAAGCAAAAAAAGAGGATTAGCAACTCTATTCATGAATTGGTTCTCTTTCTTTGAGTAAATTTTTAAAAAACTTTTGTTCTTTACGGTTCTCGCAGGTGCCCTTTGGCACAGTGCGAGAACCTCGCAGGCTGCTATGGGCTCACCTGCAAGAATGACCCATTCTCGTAGGTCCCATGTAGTCCACCTGCGAGAATGGCTGAGCACAAGTAGGGCTCACAAAACCAACTCAAAAATGAATTTTTAACCAATGAAAATGCAAAATTAAACCATGAAAGAGTAAAGGACAAAGAGCCTACCTCACCGTCATTGACGGCTCGACGAATGGATGCTCGTAACTCCTGCAATATGACGCCGAACTTCAAGCGTAAAAGAGGGGTTTTGGGGCTCAAATAGTGGAAAAGTGAAAATGATATGGTAAAAAGTGTTTTACTCCTTTTTATTTACTTTTACCATGTTATTTGGTTTTTTAATAATTATTTATTTATTAAACCCTAATCCCTAATGCCCTTTTGAGTGTAACTTTTGCAGGCGTAATGACTTTGATGGTCATGTACCAGGATGCGGACATGATTTTTCTTTTTCCATCGCATGTTTTGATTGTTTTTTATGGTTTTTGTATAAAACCTTGAGCGTGGTCTTTGTCCGTTCTTGCACTAAAAAATACATGAGAACGCGATTGAGCATACTTTTATCACTTTTTCGGGCTCAACAAGGTTATACGAAAAAGGAACCCCCCTGGAGTCCTCTTTAAGCTCTTTTCAGACTCTCTAAACATGAAAAGATAGCTGAGTGACCTTGCTATTTTCACGCTCGATAAAGTATCAGAAGAAAGCGTCTGGTGAGCGATAATTTATCTCTTTTTCGGTCTCGTCGGACTATTTTACGAAAAAGGAACTAAGAGAGTTCTCTTTTAAGTGCTTTTCTAGACTCTATAATCATGAAAAACCTTCGCGTTTTCTATCTCTGGACATAGACCCGTAATGGGATTGAACCACTCCTTCTTAGGGTTCGTTAAACATACTCCGAAGGAATTATCCGAAGGATAAGTTTATATCAACAAGCATATGTTATCCTCCTCAAGCTTGCGTAAAAATAAAGAGGTACTTGCCAGAAATGGTGGAGGAAAATTTGGGAAAGGGATATGTTTTCATCTTCGTATTGATTGGTAGTAAGTGTCGCTCTTGAACATGACACCCCCTCTTCATAATTTGAAGTTGGTTTGGGAAATCCATTTGTCTCTCATTTGATTTGCTACAAGGTCATTCCCTGTGTCATCTTTGAGTCAATGCTGCCAAATCATTGGTCATGTCGTTCATATGTTCAAGAGAAGTCCAACTGAAACCTCTATTGAGTTGGCCATCTGCAGTTGTCCATTCTCTCTGTGTCAGCCTTCCCTGTGTCTAGTCCAACTTACATCATACTCTGTTTCACCTTCAAAATCTGTTACTCATTTCGTGTCATTGATGGGGGATACATCAAGGCCCTCCTATGACAAGTTTTGTTCCATCGACTTCAGCTCATTATCCAGAATCAAGACTTAGAAATTCTTTGGTACCTTGGAGCTTGCATGCCTCAATGGCAGGTTTCCTCGCTTTTGACAGTGGGTTTACATCATTGACCCCTGAGCGAAAGATTCCATCAGATGTTCGAATTCAACTCATTCATTCACACTCGATGGATTGTACTAGAGTACCTTGGGATTCATTGACATCAATGGTAATTTCCCTCGCACTTGTTAACGGTTTCATCAATGACCAGTAATCAAGTGGTTTCTGCCATGTTCGAATTCAACACATGTAATCACATAGTTAGATTCATACTTTGGGTGACGAGATTGAAGACCCTGGATATCATCTCTTTGTCCAGGTTGCAATGGAGAATGTATAATTTGTGACACATAGATCCACTGTGTATGTCTCGTGGCTATGTCATCTCAAATTGAATTTTGTCGCATAGATCCATAGTGTATTCCTGGTGGATATGCTATATTTTGATGGCATGGATCCACAGTGTATGATTGGTGGCCATGACCCATGTATACAATTTTCATCCATCTATGATCTGAGTATGGGAATGCCTACCTTAGAATTGGTATATATGATATTCTATAGATGCTTGGTTGCTCGCAGGTTTCCGATTAGGTGTGCTCCTGGTTTCCAACACACACATGTAGCTTACAAAGTCTTTCGGCTATCACCGATTCCAACCTCATACTTTGGGGGGAATTCTGTTACCCACGATTTTGGTCATCATGATGGTGTATTAATGATGGTGTACTCAGGCTCTTCATAAGAACTTTCTCCTGAGAAAAGTTACTTTCACCTCTTCCTAGAAAACTCACTTTTGAAGAGGGTTCACAGGCTGCTAATATATTAGGGTGCGAGAATGACCCATTCTCGTAGGCTTCCTTAAGCCAGAATGCAAACTTCTCACACTGTGATGAATAGCTAGGGTGTGAACTCGTCCTAAAGCATGGAAAAAGATGAATTCTTGATGGTTCTAGAAGGGAATATTCTAGAAGAATGGGTTGGAATTCGAATGGTTATCCTTGTACTGGATTCCTTGATATTGTGGGATCATTCTTATCCAAGTAACTATCTCATTCTCTCCTATATATTGAGGGAATTCTCATGGAAAAGGTTAAGCGATATTCATTGGAGAATTGGTGAAAGAATTGTGTGAAGAACTTAGCTTGAACAGGAGCTTGGAGACTCTAGTTAGTCTATCAAGAGGATTTGATCTTCTTCATGCAATAATTGAGCAAGTGTGTGTGTTGGAGACAAGAGCCATCGAAAGGAAGCTTGTGACATCAAGGCTAGCAGGTTGTAATCTTTACTTTCAATTATTATGATATAGTGGCATGTCCCTTTCCCATAAAACTATTCTCACTTTATTGTGTAATTCCTTGATCATACACATAAGTTGACAGTTGAATATATTTTGATATCTTCACTTTGGTTGGTTTGTGTTGTCTTGGTCTTGATCTCACGAGAGCACCGGAGCGAAGTGGGAGCAACAGAGACCCTAGGAAGTGATACTAAGGTATGTTACTTGTTCCTTCCTACTAGCTAATTCAATGGTCAAAACGTAGGGAAAGAATCATGTCCTGTCTTGTTTTGTTCTAGATCCAGGTGGATCTAAGGAGATCTCTTAGTGTCCACACCTATCAATTAGTCCGATAACACTCATCATCTTGGACAGGTGGAAGAGTGAAGGTGCTTGCATGCGGTTGTTGAGGTACATGCGAGACACTTTCCTCAAATTGGATACTACCCTCATGTTGGCAGCCAATTCAATTTTTTTTAAAATTGCCCTAAAAGCTGCCTACACCTATGTCTCTTGAATTTCAAATTTCTGTTGCATTTTGCAAAAAGACGATATTTTCATTTCATACGACATTTGCAAATTGGTTTCGATTCAGTTTCACGACTGAAAGCGTGAAAACTCCTCCATCGTTATTTGGACTGTCGTAGTCTTTTATTGATATTCTGAAGGGCACTTTACCATTGGTTTATCATATGTCTGCAAAGATTCTTTTAAACTATGTCCCTTTGCCTACTCTTACTTTGATTGCGCAACTTGGTTTTTATTTAATTGATAAGGCAATTGAGCATGTAATTGATTTCATAAGGGTCATGGCTAATCTTGTTTATATAATGTGATCCTTAAGCTCTTTTCGATCTTATAAAATCATTAGTAACAATGTTATAAGATTTTGATTATATACAAGCGCATGGTAACATGTGAGTTTGATTTTATATCGAATGGCAATAGTCTCAACTTATGCGATGGCACAATTGGATAAACATTTAACTTTGGGTTTTGATTTTATGGTTTGAATCATTACTTGGCATATGTTTGTTTTATGGGTTTTGATTTAACGTTGAACATTCATGGGTTCAAACCATAGATTGGCACATTGGTATATTATCACCGTTTAAATCTTGGATGGCCAAATATTTTGGTTGATGTTATGATTGATGGAACAGCCGTATACTCTACCATTAATATCTTGCATGGCGGTGAACTAACCCACCACCTTCACATGCGCATATTGATTTGTCTCCCCTTTCATCGTTCTCAGCTGTTAGCCATAAAGTTTTTCTTCTGTGTATTGTATTGCTCAATACAAACCCTACTATGCACACAAGCCATGGCTCCAGTCGTAAGGGCCGAGCCCAACGGTTGCCAAGCATTGCTGATGTTCGATGGCGCTTATAGCGACCTGGAGGAATTCGGATGGCTCCCGTTCATACGAAGATTCGATGGTTATAACCCTAGCGTGGCTCGGAAATTTGTGTTAACCTTCGATGGCTGCCAAGCCAAGGTTGGGGATGTGCAACTGGAAATTAATGAGCAATTTCTTAGCTTGGCTACCAGTCTGCCTGCTATGGGACAGAAGTGGTCACAAAATTGCAAAGTGGAAGATGTCCCGTGGACATTACTCTTCCAGTCTCGAATGGTGAACTCCTGTGACAAAGGATTTCCCGAAAATATGTTAAAGCAACGCTGGCATGGCCTGCTAATGATAACCAAGCAATTCATTACTTGCGAGGGAAGGTACGGTTTCATTTTCTTGTATCACCTTCATTTATTGATGGTTTTTATAGGCTACGAGCTTAATATGCCTCACTACCTGCATAGGATTTTGTTTAAGATGGCTAAAAGGTACAAACGCAACCAGGTCGATACCAGCCTCTTCCATTTTGGGTTAATTAAAATGCTTATGGTTTAATAGTTGGGGTTACGTTGTGACTGTTGGAGTGATTTTCTCAGTCGTAATGGATTTGAAGACTCAAGCCAACCACAGGTTGATAAACCTATGGTAACTGAGGGCAAGTCAGTACCACCCGTGCCTTATAGTGCTATGTTACCCAAACCCCTACTCGATTCACCTATGGACCTACCCAATTCTGTGACCCAACGTGTGGAAATTCCTAAACCTGTAGCCAAAAAGCATAAAGCTAAAAATGGTGCAAATTCTAAGGCAAGAAAAACGCCCGGTTAATCTCTCGCATGGCAAGAAATAGACCGAGACCCCCTATCAACCCTGAGCCTATCATGGTCAGTGAAGATTCTGACTCAGAGATTGAACGTTTCCTTGCAAATTAGTATCCCTACTCAGAAGGTCTGAGTGACAAACCCTCATATGACTTTGTCAAAAACCTACCACCTCGTTTGCAGAATGATCCCAATTCTCCAGGCATTGAAATGCCTCGTGGAACCCTCGGTAACTTGTCGAAACCCTCTCCTGCTCAACCAGTTGTTCCACCATGCGATCAGTGTGGCTTGTGGTTGGAAAGATACTACCTAGATGTGCCGATGTTGCAATCCAGAATTCATGCTCTGGAGGATCAAGTGGCCAAACTCACCAGTCATAATGCAAAGGTGCAACCCACTGACAAGAAACAACAAACAACAGGTTCAATTCCGTTTAAGAATGTCGAGTCGGCTACAATAATTGTCAATTCAAAGTTGGCATAGCCCGAGAAACCTCACTGGTATGATTGTCCCTTGTTTATATGTGGCACACTCATAACCTCTGTTTACAACGTGGATTGGTTTTGACACATAAGCATGCATTGTTGTATATAATTTCATTTTGATAAATCGAATTTCATTATCGTTTTAGTTTTGATTAGATTTGATGTTGATTCTATTAATCATAATGTGGATTTGATTGTTTTAAATTGGTTGCAATTGAATGTTTTGTTGCATCTATTATAGAGACAAGCTTTTTTGCATTTCAAATTTTGAAACACGATCTATGTTTTGATCCGAATTGGTTATGATGCACATGATGGGTAAACGATGGTTATCTGTTACAATTTTATTTACACATGACTTTGACCAACTCGGATACGATTTGGATTATGTTTAAAAAAGGTTTTGTTTTATATTTACCCAAATCGCGAATTGATACAAATCGTAACAGTCATGCAAGTCCCAGCCAGTCAATTCGTTGTGGCCCATCGACCCTGTTTTCTTTTGAATTGGAATGACAATGGATATTCAGTTACGAATGGATTTGTAAAACAGAAATAATCATGCCCAGGATAACGAGTTGTTCTATATTTGACTCAAGCCCGATTTTATTTGATTGCTGCCCAACTTATGGTTATCAATGTTGTTGAAATTTTGACTATGTAACGCCCAACAATCTAAATCTATGGCAAAGATGGTTAATACTATTATGCACTTTTCATTTTGACTGTATCTTAATAGCCTTTCCATATTGGTGTTTGATTGAAATAACAGGAATCTTATGCATATCGTTACAGCCGTATCAAATCGATGTTGACTATGGTAGATTATGAGTTTGTTGGATTAAATTATGGTTGTGATGGTATTGGATTACATCGAATCTCATATGATACGATTCACCATTCATCTCATTTAATATGAAACAGTTTGATTGCTATATGACCTAGTTTTATGGTAACTGAAAACAGAGCATTCTTTACTCTGTTTCGATTGCATTCATTTTGATATTGTTTAATTTGAATGATAATTTCACTTGAATCATTGGTAATTCATTTTTTGATGATTATTAAAAGATGATTGGATTTGATTTTATTTGATTGCTATCTGGTCCTGTATGCTATTCTTGACTAGCTACAGAATCAGAAGATTTTGTAGCTAAGTCTGTGGAATCAATTTTTTATTGTTTTCTTAATGAAATATCTTTCTAATTTGATATTTGTGTTCTATTGCAGGTAAATTCGAATTGGCAGTAGATATGATGAGCAATTAGGGGATGTTTTACAGATTTCACTTGCATTTTATTTTCTTAGTTTAGGTGATTTTGGGATATCTCCCAGATTATGTAAAACTATTTTGATATTATCCACAAGGAATTTTTACCTTGTGAAAAGACCTATATATACTTATGATTTTTGTAATGATCATGATCCTCATTCAGGGGAGAACAAGGATATGAAGTTTTAATACAGACTGGGGTAGAACTTGGTGTTTTGTTACAGCTTTTGCTTCTCATTATATCAATTTTTTGTGTCATGTTGTGTATATCAATTTGTATCTGGTTAACGACTACTTTTGCTATCTTAATCATGTGCAAATGATATAATTTTAATCATTGTAATTCATATCTGTTCTCTTCTAAGTATTTGAAGAACATAGCAATTGTTTAATTCAGTTTGTGAATGATAGGTTTCCCTTCTTCATAAGTTGGATTATAAGATATAAGTGACTGCATAACAGGTTTCCCTTATCGCAGGGATTTATAATTATAAGATTGTTATGATTTTTTTTATGTCTTGTTTGTCCGGTTAACAAATTGAAGAGCAACGCTGCTGATCATTTACGAGAAGCATTTGGGCTAACTGGTGCGAGTTTACTTCCACCAATCAGCTTCAAAGTCATCATACACAGGACGAATTAGAAGTGTTTCCAGGTCAGCTAGTTACTTGTTTGTTTACTGTTTTCATTAAGTAGTTTAATTTATATTTAAGTTTAGTTAGATTTATATTAGGTTGTTTAATTTCAGTAAATATATTAGGTCGTTTAATTTTAGTAAGTTTTATTTCTTTTTCATAGAATCATAAAATCAAAAAACATATCTCACTGTCTTAGGACAGAAAACACATGAGTTTTGCAGGTTTTAATTAAATCTGTAGTTTGTTTATAGTGTACATTTGTGAATAAGTAATATTGTAGCTGTTAATTAGATAGTTGATTTGAATCATTATAATAGTGGTTATTCGATTGTATATAATAGTTAGAATAGCTAGATTTAGTTTTAATTTAATTTAGTAATTTGTTTTGTATATTAGTTAGTTAGTTTAGTTTGTTTTATTAGTTATAATTAGTTTAGTTTCTTTTAGTTTGTTTTAGATAGTTTAATTTGTTTATTAGTTTAGTTAGATTAGTTAGTTCATATCTGTTTTCTCTTTGGTTTTCTTAGGAGACCTTAGAGCGGCCAACGGAGCCGTTAAACTCGTCAAGGTGGTTCATTCCAAACGGCTTGGGTTATTTAGACAACCCCAGACCGGTTCCACTCTCTCAATTGACGGACGAACAATTTCTCCTGTCAACAAATGGCGCTAGAAGGAGGGCCAGAGCTTAATTAATGGCACGAGGAAGTCGCAAGACTCCTCCTCCACCTAATCGCACACCCATAGTGACTGGAAGTCATTCAGAAGATAATATCCCCCCTCAAACAACAACTACTTCAACCGAAGATCCATAGATCACAGTTGAGCCAGCAACCCCTAATCCTACAGATGGTGATCTCCAAGAGATCATTCGTCAATATCTTGTCAAAACACATAGTGCCTTAGCAAGTCTTAGGCGACCAAACCGCCCGTGGGGTCAACCTTTAGACTTCTCTAACATCAGAGAACAGTTAGGTGACATAGACCTCACTGTGAATCCTACAGATCCAAACACAAATCCTGCTGCAGAAGGATCTGGGATATCTCCTTCACCACCTCCCTCATCTCCTTCTTCTTCTGGGGGAGATTCATCTTCTGACGAAGGCAACTCACCTTCTCATCCTTCTACACCCACTACCCCAATGGCAAATCAAAACAACCCTGCTAGACCCTGGTTGGACCAGGATGCTATAGCTGTACCTGGAGCCCAACACCCTTTACCTAAGCACCCGAAGAAATGGCTTCCTAAGTTCGATCCCGATTCAAAACAGATAGATGAAGATCATATCAAAAAATTTATGTTAGCCATCAGACTCCGTAATGTTGAACATGAAGATGTTTTCTGTAGGTTGTTCCCTTACACCTTTGAGGGTAATGCGTCCACTTGGTACTTTTCCCAACAACCTCATACTATAGTGTCTTGGGAAAAGTTTGAGTCATGCTTTTTGGAAAAATTCGGAGATGGCAAACCTCTGGAAGTCTTAGTCATGGATCTTTCAAACTTAAAAATGAACTCAAAAGAAAAAGTTAAAGATTTTAATCAAATATTCCTAATGCTTAAAAATCGAATCCTTGCAGACTCTATGCTTGTTGAGAGTCTTGTAATAGCTTACTACACTAAAGCTCTACATCAAAGTATAGCTATTTGGGTGAAAAGATCCAAAAAGGCCACGTTGTTAGAAGCCTTCGAAGAGGCTACACAGATTGAAAAAGACATACTTAGTCGTAAGGATTCTTCTAGCAACGAAACTGAGACTGTTTCTTCTTCCAAAAAGAAGATTGAAATTCTTCCCAGACCTACACAAAACAAAACACAACCCGAAAACTCTGATTTGGAAAATTTAACCAAAGTTGTACAAAAATTATCTAATCAATTTATAGATTTAAAAAGGTCGACTGAAGAATCCTCTTCGAGTAAAGGACCCTACAAACCCCCTTACCGAAAGCCTTTTCCCCCAAACCGGCCTAATCCAAACCCAGAAGGCTTGAACCTAGAAAGTTTGCAATGTGCTCTCTAGACAATTCTAGGAGCCCAAGATGACTTGATCCCTCCTGAAATCTCTCAAGAGGAAGGCGAGTAGGAAACAACTCAAGAAGAAGAGTCTTCTCCAAATATCTTTGGACACTTCTCGGATAGTATCTTCCAAGCTAACTTCGAGACTGTTCACCCTTACAACACTAGGAGTAAGACAACAAATAAGCCTCCTTCCGAGAATACTACAACTTCACCTTTGAAGCCATCTAAATCAGTAGAAATTAAACAAAGTAATGCTGGCCCTAAATTAGATTATGATGTTGTTGAAGATCTTAAAAAATTAAGGGCTAACATTTCTATTTACGAGTTGTTGAAATTTCCATTTTTTCTACAGAAGATGTTGCAAAATATTTTAGACAATGGCAAAAATGGTAATTCAAATGGTAATAAGGTTGTGCAAAGCAAAGTTCCGTAGAAGACTTCCACAAAAAATAATCCTGATCCTCAAGATAAAGGAAGCCTTCCTGTACCAAATGTAAGCAATGTAAATAATGTTAATAATGTAAATAACACAAGTAATGTAGATAAAATAGCATTAGAAACTGCGAGTAAGAAATCACAAGCTACAACTCTAAGTACTCGCAAGAATGTACCTCCTTTTCTTTTAACTTTCGAAATCTTCAATATAAATGTGCATAATTGTATGGTTGACTCAGGAGCATCGTAAAATGTGATGCCTTGGTCAGTCTGCCAAAAGATTAACACCGAAGTAGAACCATCTTCTTTGAAAATCATACAACTTGATCGAACAGATGTTAAAGTTATAGGCGAACTGAAAAATGTATTGATTAGATTATCGTCTAACCCAAAGGTTCATAAGGTTATTGATATAATTGTGGTAGATATTCCAGAAGTGTATGGTATGTTTTTTAGTAGGGACTGGTCGGAGTAGCTACATGGTTACTTCACAACAGACTGGTCTCACTTATGGCTTCCAGAAAATGGTAAGCCCAATAAGATCAAGGTGAATCGTGAGCATTACCTCAAGTTCACGGTAACAGACTTGAATGACCCCAACAAACCATATACACCTCTGGCTGATTCACCTGAAGTCCAAGGGATGGACACCTTCTTCGGAAATTTCATGGCTGAAGTGTCACCTATCAACAATCCACAATAGCAATCCGAGATCAAAGCACGTACGCAACCAACAGCTTCTATCCAACAGTCCTGAGAGCCCGATGGAAATTAAATTTGGTCTTTATATTTCGACGGTTCCAAGTCTAAAGAAGGAGCTGGTGTAGGCTGCATCATCATTGATCCGACAGGTAACAAAACATTATTGGCTTGTAGATTAGAATTTGAATTCACTAACAACATTGCAGAATATGAGGCTTTGCTGCAAGGTCTCAGAAAATCCTTAGACACGCACATTCAAAATCTGGTTGTATTTGGCGATTCTGAGATAGTAGTCAGGTAGGTAAAAAATTCCATACATTGTCTTTCCCCGCATCTCAAATATTACCAGTCTGAGGTATGGAGTTTAATAAACAAATTTTCTGCTTTTAATATAAATTCCATTCCTAGATTAAACAATGCCGAAGCAGATCTACTCGCTAATGTTGCCTCTAAACTTCTTCCTGCAGAAGGTTTATCCCCAAATGCCTTCTCCGTGGAGCTATTATTTCGACCATCTGTTCCTGACAATATCACGAACTGGAGAGTATTTGACGATGATCAGCAGATCATTAACTTTCTGCACATGGAAGAAACCTTTCAAGGCGCTATGATAGATGAACAAACATAGGACGACAATTTACACGACTTTACGGTAATACCTAATCCGAAATCTCCTGAGGCTCTATCGGACATGGTAAATTCCATACCCAAATCTGTTGCTAGACTAGAAAAGTTTTATGATTTTGAAGATAAATTTAAAAAGACGGTCAATTGTAAAACCAACAGTTCCTCATTGTCTTATGAAAAAGTCAATTTAGGAACTAGTGAAAANCCTCAGTGTATCAACTTAGGCTTGGGATGTTCTAGACAAGAAAAAGCTGCTTTTGTTAAATTATTTAAAGAATTCAAGGATGTCTTTGCTTGGACTTACGAAGATCTTAAAATGTTCGATCCTAATATTATACAGCATGTCATCCCGATGAAGCCCCAAACCTTGCCCTTCCAACAAAAATTGAGGAAAATGCATCCTAAACTAGAACCGACCGTACAAAAAGAATTGAATAAACTCCTTAGTGCTAAAATAATTTTTCCTGTTAGACACACTCAATGGGTATCCAACCTCGTCCCAGTGCGGAAGAAAAATGGAGAAATTCGACTTTGTGTTGATTTCCGAAACCTCAACAAAGCGTCTGATAAAGATAACTATCCTGTCCCACCTATGGAATAGATACTTCAACAAGTATCTAGTTCCGAGAGGCTATCCTTGTTGGATGGTTTCTCTGGATACAACCAAGTCTTGATGTCTCCGTCAGACCAATTAAAAACTACCTTCCGTACTCCGTGGGGCACTTATGCTTATTGCAAAATGCTCTTTGGATTGATTAATGATGGTGCTACCTTTCAGAGAGCAATGGACATTGCTTTTAGAGGCTTGATCAATCACTCCGTAGTAGTCTACTTAGATGATGTGACCGTTTATTCTAAAAACAAAGACGATCATCTAGCTCACTTACGAGCCGTTCTGCTACGATGTCGTAAATACAACATCTCTTTGAACCCCAAGAAGTCCATCTTTGCAGTAGAACAGGGTAAATTACTAGGATTCATTGTGTCTAGCGAAGGAATGATTATTGATCTCGAAAGGACGCAAGTCATTGCTAACCTTCCTCCCCCTACGTCCAAGAAATCCATGCAGTCTTTCTTGGGCCAGATTAACTTTGTGAGAAGATTTGTCCCCAGCTTCTTCGAAATGGTCAGGCCTCTCCAGAACCTGATTAAGAAAGACACCCAATATCGCTGGGGACCCACTGAAAACCAATCTTTCAACGCTGTAAAGAAGGCCATAATAGAAGCTCTGTCTCTCATGAGCCCTGATTTCTCTAAAGATTTTACACTCTATACTTTTGCCTCTGATCGTTCCTATGCCACAGTCCTAACTCAGAAGAATTCCGAGAACAATGAAGTACCCATCGCCTTTATGAGATCCGCTTTCAAAGGTGTTGAACTTAACTACCCAGTGGTCGATGAACAAGCCTACGCTGTCTTCAAGGCAGTTAAGCATTTCCGGTCTTATCTTTTGAAGTCAAGGACGAAGGTCATTGTCCCTTACCTTGCCGTAAGGAACTTGTTAGTGAGAAAAGAGTTAGGAGAGAAAAGAGCCAACTGGGTCACCTCCTTGCAGGAGTATGACTTAGAAATCACTCCAGCTCAGATTGTGAGAGGCCAAGGGTTGTGTAAGTTGGTAGTTGATTCAGAAACTGAACAACAAGAAGATAGTAACACGTCAGTCCTAGAACAGCGCGATCACAGTTTGATTTGTTGCACACAAAACCTAGTGAGTCCTTGGTACGATGATATTAGACACTGTCTTCAACATGGATCAGCACCTCGTCACCTTGACCCTGCCAAGAGAAGAGCATTGAGACTAAATTCCGCCTCCTTTCATCTAGTTAACGGTATACTGTTTCGTCAGAATTTTGATGGCGTACTGATGCGTTGTCTTGAGAAGGACGAAGCAGAGAAAGTCTTGCTTGAGTTGCATGCAGGAGAAGCTGGTGGTCACTTCGGTGGTGATGCCACTGCTCATAAGGTTTTAAGAGCCGGTTACTACTGGCCAACACTTTTTAGGGATGCCCATGCCTTATGCCGTAAATGTATCATTTGTCAAAAAGCGTCAGGGCGATTGCAAAAACCAGCCTTCCCCTTGCAACTCGTTTCAGTAGATTCTCCTTTCCAGCAATGGGTCCTTGATATCATTGGTCCTATTAACCCTCCATCCTCACAACAGCACAAATATATTGTGACAGCCACTGATTACTTTACTCGATGGTCTGAAGCCGCCGCGCTAAGAACTGTTAACACAAGTCAGGTGATCGCTTTTCTAAACTCGAATATCATCACCCATTTTGGTATCCCTGATTGTCTAGTCTTTGATAATGCTTCATACTTTTCCTCTCTTGAAATGAGTGAGTTCGCCTTAAAGAAGGGAATAAAGCTGAAGTATTCTACTAGTTATTACCCCCAGGGCAATGGCTTAGCAGAAACAAAAAACAAGAACTTGATCAAGATTATCAAGAGAACCGTGGTTGAAAATCAAAAGAACTGGCACAATGCACTGCTTAATGCGTTGTGTGCTGATAGGGTAACACCCAAAGTCGCTATAGGCAATTCCCTCTTTTTCCTTGTTTATGGTAGAGAAGCCATTCTGCCACCTCATATTCTTCTTCCTTCGCTTCAATTGTCACAAAAAGTTCAAGAAGAGGAATTCCCTCCTTTAGAAAGCCGTATTAATGCTTTGATGAAATTAGAAGAAGTAAGAACCCAAGCTAAGCGTAAATTAGACCAACATCAACAACTGATTAAACGCTGGTTCGATTCTAGTTCTGCTTCTGACAGGAATTTTGAAGTAGGCGATCTCGTCTTAAAGTGGGACAAACCACATGAAGGGAAGGGTGAACACACCAAGTTTCAAAATTTGTGGCTTGGGCCATTTTTGATTACTGAAAAGTTGGGTCCTAGTTCCTTTCATTTGCAGAATCTTGAAGGGAAGCTTGACACCTATCCGGTGAATGGCCAAGCCCTGAAAAGATACTTTGCTTGATTTTTATCCTTGTATAGTATGTAAATATTTCCTTTTATTTTATTTTTGTTTTTTATTTTGATTTGATTGATCATTTTTGTGTGTTTTCAAACATATGCATTCCTGTGCACTGAGCCATTCAGACAAATACCATAAGAAAATCTCCTCGCTGAAATAACTTCTGAAAGGTTGTACGAACATCAGTGACATATTTCTAAAAACGATATTCATGTTGGAAAATTTTGTTTGAAAGAAGTTTACTAATTTCAATCTCTAAGTGAAGTTTGTCATGATCATCTTTATCTTTTTACGTTGTCCCTTTTCGTAAAGGAATGACTCAAAAAGGATGTCTCCCTGTCGAAGTAAGTTGTTTTAGAAATAAAACATTTCTAGAGCTGAATAAAAGATAGTATCAAAAATTCCTGATGAGGTCTGAAAAATATGATAAAATGTCAAGATTTTTCAGCGTCACCCCGCTCAGCTATCTATAAAAGAAAATAAAAATATTAATAAGAGTTGTGGGAAGTGTTTGTAAACCCGTCGGGATACTGAACAGGTCCGCTGGCAGCGGGTAAATGCAAGCATGGTGCCAAGACAACTTCGCCGGGGTACTGAACAGGCCCGCTGGCAGCGAAGCAATGTAGGGTACATGAAAATCTGTAAAATTATAAGAAACCTCTTTTAAAGTCCTTTATTCTAATCTAGAACTTCTTGACAGGATACAAACGTCCGAGTGGGTTAAATGGAAACCCTATCGAGGCTATGGATGCCTGCTGGCAGCAGTGGCCATGCCAATAGTATTGAAGATTTTATCATAAAAAATCATGACTTGCTGATCTTAAGACTGTTTTTGGTTTGCATCTTTTAAAACATCGCTGGAAAAGATGGTAAAGGATGATGTTTGTACGACTTTCTGGTGGTTGTTTTTGAATTGAATTTTTCTTTGATGTCCTAATCTGAATTTGTTTCTTTCAACAGAGATAACTGCTTCTCCCATTATGTCGCCATTGTTGGCAGCCAATTCAATTTTTTCTTAAATTTCCCTAAAAGCTGCCTACACCTATGTCTCTTGAATTTCAAAATTCTGTTGCATTTTGCAAAAAGATTATATTTTCATTTCATATGACATTTGCAAATTGGTTTCAATTCAGTTTCATGACTGAAAGTGTGAAAACTCCTCCATCGTTATTCGGACTGTCGTAGTCTTTTATTGATATTCTGAAGGGCACTTTAACATTGGTTTATCATATGGCTGCAAAGATTCTTTCAAACTATGTCCCTTTGCCTACTCTTACTTTGATTGCACAACTTGGTTTTTATTTAATTGATAAGTCAATTGAGCATGTAATTGATTTCATAAGGGTCATGGCTAATCTTGTTTATATAATGTGATCGTTAAGCTCTTTTCGATCTTATAAAATCATTAGTAACAATGTTATAAGATTTTGATTATATACAAGCGCATGGTAACATGTGAGTTTGATTTTATATCGAATGGCAATAGTCTCAACTTATGCGATGGCACGATTGGATAAACATTTAACTTTGGGTTTTGATTTTATGGTTTGAATCATTACTTGGCGTATGTTTGTTTTATGGGTTTTGATTTAACGTTGAACATTCATGGGTTCAAACCATAGATTGGCACATTGGTATATTATCATTGTTTAAATCTTGGATGGCCGAATATTTTGGTTGATGTTATGATTGATGGAACAGCCATATACTCTACCATTAATATCTTGCATGGTGGTGAACTAACCCACCACCTTCGCACGCGCATATTGATTTGTCTCCCCTTTCATCGTTCTCAGCTATTAGCCATAACGTTTTTCTTCTGCGTATTGTATTACTCAATACAAACCCTACTATGCACACAAGCCATGGCTCCAGTCGTAAGGGCCGAGCCCAACGGTTGCCAAGCATTGCTGATGTTCGATGGCGCTTATAGTGACCTAGAGGAATTCGGATGGCTCCCGTTCATACGAAGATTCGATGGTTATAACCCTAGCGTGGCTCGACAATTTGCGTTAACCTTCAATGGCTGCCAAGCCAAGGTTGGGTATGTGCAACTGGAAATTAATGAGCAATTTCTTAGCTTGGCTACCAGTCTGCCTGCTACGGGACAGAAGTGGTCGAAAAATTGCAAAGTGGAAGATGTCCCGTGGACATTACTCTTCCAATCTCAAATGGTGAACTCCCGTGACAAAGGATTTCCTGAAAATATGTTAAAGCAATGCTGGCATGACCTGCTAATGATAACCAAGCAATTCATTACTTGCGAGGGCAGGTACGGTTTCGTTTTCTTGTATCACCTTCGTCTATTGATGGTTTTTATAGGCTATGAGCTTAATATGCCTTACTACCTGCATAGGAGTCTGTTTAAGATGGCTAAAAGGTACAAACACAACCAGGTCGATACCAGCCTCTTCCATTTTGGGTTAATTAAAATGCTTATGGTTTATGAGTTGGGGTTACGTCGTGACTGTTGGAGTGATTTTCTTAGTCGTAATGGCCTTGAAGACTCAAGCCCACCACAGGTTGATAAACCTATGGTAACTGAGGGCAAGTCGGTACCACCCGTGCCTTATAGTGCTCTGTTACCCAAACCCCTACTCGATTCACCTATCGACCTACCCAATTCTGTGACCCAACGTGTGGAAATTCCTAAACCCGTAACCAAAAATCCTAAAGCTAAAAATGGTGCAAATTCTAAAGGCAAGAAAAACGCCCAGTTAATCTCTCGCATGGCAAGAAATAAACCGAGACCCCCTATCAACCCTGAGTCTATCATGGTCAGTGAAGATTTCAACTCGGAGATTGAACGTTTCCTTGCAAATGAGTATCCCTAGTCAGAAGGTCTGAGTGACAAACCCTCATACGACTTTGTCAAAAACCTACCACCTCGTTTGCAGAATGATCCCAATTCTCCAGGCATTAAAATGCTTCGTGGAACCCTCGATAACTTGTCGAAACCCTCTCCTGCTCAACCAGCTGTTGCACCATGCGATCAGTGTGGCTTGTGGTTGGAAAGATACTACCTAGATGTGCCGATGTTGCAATCCATAATTCATGCTCTGGAGGATCAAGTGGCCAAACTCACCAGTCATAATGTGAAGGTGCAACCCACTGAAAAGAAACAACGAACAACAGGTTCAATTCTATTTAAGAATGTTGAGTCCGCTACAGCAATTGTCAATTCAATGTTGGCATAGCCCGAGCAACCTCACTGGTATGATTGTCCCCTGTTTATATGTGACACACTCATAACCTCTCTTTACAGCGTGGATTGGTTTTGACACATAAGCATGCATTGTTGTATATAATTTCATTTTGATAAATCGAATTTCTTTATCATTTTAGTTTTGATTGGATTTGATGTTGATTCTCTTAATCATAATGTGGATTTGATTGTCTTAAATTGGTTGCAATTGAATGTTCTGTTGCATCTATTATAGACACAAGCTGTTTTGCATTTCGAATTTTGAAACACGATCTATGTTTTGATCCGAATTGGTTATGATGCACATGATGGGTAAATGATGGTTATCTGTTACAATTTTATTTACAGATGACTTTGACTAGCTTGGATACGATTTGGATTATGTTTAAAAAAGGTTTTGTTTTATATTTACCCAAATCATGAATTGATACAAATCGTAACAGTCATGCAAGTCCCAGCCAGTCAATTCGTTGTGGCCCATCGACCCTGTTTTCTTTTGAATTGGAATGACAATGGATATTCAGTTATGAATGGATTTGTAAAACGGAAATAATCATGCCTAGGATAACGATTTGTTCTATATTTGACTCAAGCCCGATTTTATTTGATTGCTGCCCAACTTATGGTTATCAATGCTATTGAAATTTTGACTGTGTAATGCCCAACAATCTAAATCTATGGCAAAGATGGTTAATACTGTTATGCACTTTTCATTTTGACTCTTAATAGCCTTTCCATATTGGTGTTTGATTGAAATAACAGGAATCTTATGCATATCGTTACAGCCGTATCAAATCGATGTTGACTGTGGTAGATTATGAGTTTGTTGGATTAAATTATGGTTGTGATTGTATTGGATTACATCGAATCTCATATGATATGATTCACCATTCATCTCATTTAATATGAAACAATTTGATTGCTATATGACCTAGTTTTATGGTAACTGAAAACAGAGCATTCTTTACTCTGTTTCGATTGCATTCATTTTGATATTGTTTAATTTGAATGATAATTTCACTTGAATCATTGGTAATTCGTTTTTTGATGATTATTAAAAAATGATTGGATTTGATTTTATTTGATTGCCATCTGGTCCTGTATGCTATTCTTGACTAGCTACAAAATCAGAAGATTCTGTAGCTAAGTCTGTGGAATCAATTTTTTATTGTTTTCTTAATGAAATATCTTTCTAATTTGATATTTGTGTTCTATTGCAGGTAAATTCGAATTGGCAGTAGATATGATGAGCAGTTAGGGGATGTTTTACAGATTTCACTTGCATTTTGTTTTCTTAGTTTAGGTGATTTTGGGATATCTCCCAGATTATGTAAAACTATTTGATATTATCCACAAGGAAGTTTTACCTTGTGAAAATACCTATATATACTTATGATTTTTGTAATGATCATGATCCTCATTCAAGGGAGAACAAGGATATGAATTTTTAATACAGACTGGGGCAGAACTTGGTGTTTTGTTACAGCTTTTGCTTCTCATTATATCAATTTTTTGTGTCATGTTGTGTATATCAATTTGTATCTAGTTAACGACTACTTTTGCTATCTTAATCATGTGCAAATGATATAACTTTAATCATTGTAATTCATATCTGTTCTCTTCTAAGTATTTGAAGAACATATCAATTGTTTAATTCAGTTTGTGAATGACAGGTTTCCCTTCTTCATAAGTTGGATTATAAGATATAAGTGTCTCCATAACAGGTTTCCCTTATTGCAGGGATTTATAATTATAAGATTGTTATGATTTTTTTTATGTCTTGTTTGTCCTGTTAACAACTTGAAGAGCAATGCTGATGATCATTTACGAGAAGCATTTGGGCTAACTGGTGCGAGTTTACTTCCGCCAATCAGCTTCAAAGTCATCATACACAGGACGAATTAGAAGTGTTTCCAGGTTAGCTAGTTACTTGTTTGTTTACTGTTTTCATTAAGTAGTTTAATTTATATTTAAGTTTAGTTAGATTTATATTAGGTTGTTTAATTTCAGTAAATATATTAGGTCGTTTAATTTCAGTAAGTTTTATTTCTTTTTCATAGAATCATAAAATCAAAAAACATATCTCGTTGTCTTAGGACAGAAAACACATGAGTTTTGCAGGTTTTAATTAAATCTGTACTTTGTTTATAGTGTACATTTGTGAATAAGTAATATTGCAGCTGTTAATTAGATAGTTGATTTGAATCATTATAATAGTAGTTATTCGATTGTATATAATAGTTAAAATAGCTAGATTTAGTTTTAATTTAATTTAGTAATTTGTTTAGTATATTAGTTAGTTAGTTTAGTTTGTTTTATTAGTTATAATTAGTTTAGTTTCTTTTAGTTTGTTTTAGATAGTTTAATTTGTTTATTGGTTTAGTTAGATTAGTTAGTTCAGATCAGTTTTCTCTTTGGTTTTCTTAGGAGACCTTAGAGCGGCCAACGGAGCCATTAAACTCGTCAGGGTGGTTCATTCCAAACGGCTTGGGTTATTTAGACAACCCTGGACCGGTTCCACTCTCTCAATTGACGGACAGACAATTTCGCCCGTCAACTCCTCAATGATGAGCTGGTCTGAGGAAAGATCAATAAGTTGATATTCCTTCACACCATTGGGTTATCCAACAAAAATGCACTCAGTGCTTTGTGGATCAAGTGCCTTCCTCTTTTTAGAGGGAATCTGGGCCCATGCACGTGAACCAAAAATGTGAAAGTGGGTCACTTCCAATTTTAGGCTACTCCAAGCCTCGTAGGGGGTCTTATCCTTGACAGATCTATGGGGAGATTTGTTTTGGATGTATGTTGCACATTTAAGTGCTTCGACCCATAGTCTTTGTGGTAGTGACTTTGCATGCAACATGCAATATGCCATCTCCTTTAGAGATCGATTTTTCTACTCAACAACTCTGTTTTGTTGTGGAGTATAGGGAATTGTGTGATGCAACTGAATCCCTACCTCATGGAAAAGATTATGTATCTCATGATTTACATACTCTCCCCCGTTATCAGTTTGGAGAACTTTGATCTTCTTTCCAGACTGTGTCTCAACCAGGGGTTTGAAATCTTTGAGGTGTTGAAAGACCTCGGATTTTTGCTTGAGAAAGTAGATCCATGTAAAACGTGAGAAATCATCAACAAAAATGAGAACAAACCTCGCTTTTCTGATCGATGGATGGGGAAAAGGACCCATGAGGTCACTGTGGATCAGATCTAAAGGTGCAGAGGCTCTCTGATACTTTCCCTTGTCAAATTTGTCTTGAGGGTTTTTTCCGAGAACACATCCCTCACACACTCCCTTGGAGAAATGGATGTCTGGTAGACCATCAACCAATTTGTGCTTGCTAAGTTGTTGCATGTATCTGAAATTAAAATTTCCAAACCTTTCATGCCATATCCTATTACTTTCATCAGCATGAGGAAGAAGTAAAGCAGAATTAGGTTCAATGAATTCAGAAAATGTATACAATCTAGACTGATGATTTACCTCACTAGTAGCAACCCTAGAGTTGGTTTTCATGTTGTAGATGTCCATGGAGTTTGGTGTGAATATGAATTTCTTTCCGGTGCCAGAATTCATTATCTGATAAATGGAGAGAAGGTTGACAAAAAGCTTGGGAACATGCAACACATTCTCAAAGCTTCCATTGGTGAGTTCAATCCTTCCTTTGCCAGTGACTTCGACAGAAGAGTTGTCCCCCATCAGAATGGGAGCAAATTTGCATGCATCCAAATAAGAATATACTTGTTTTGAGGAAGCCATGTGATGTGATGCTCTTGAATCTACGATCCAAGCATCGGGAGAGGAGTTGATGGTAATCAAGGCATGGCTAGAATTTTCTTTCTTGGAATTCAAATCTTTTGACTTCTTCTTCTTGGAACCCTAGAGGATGTGATATCCAAGGTTGTTTTGCTGAAGTATTTGAGACATCAGATCTATTTGTTTTTTCATGCATGCAGATTTTGAATGGAATCCTTTGTGACAGTACGTACATTTCTCCCCTTTTCTTCCCTTTCCTCCTTTGGATTTGGGGGCATTGGTGAAAGGTTTTGTGTACCCTTCCTTCTTCGGATGTGCATGAGCTTTCCGTTTATCTTTATATTTATATTTCTGATATTTGTGGCTGCCATATTTCACAGTGAGTGCATGCGCCTTTGGACCTTTGATTTGGCCCATGTTGATGAGCTTGGTTTTCTCTTGTGTTAGGGATTCGATAAAGTCCTCAAGAGAAGGAATCTTCCAAGTGTCTCTAAAGGATAATTTGGTAGTATGGAATGTAGATACAAATATAGATAATTCAGGATCAATCTTGGAGATAATGGTGAGAACCATTTGTTTCTCCTCCTTCGATTTATCAACCCCGCAAGCTTTGAGTTACATCAGTAAATCCTTGAATTTTGTAAAGAAATCTTGGATATTATCGAATCTTTTTGGATCCAATGTGAGCAGCTCCACCTCCAACATGTGTCCCCTCATCTCATCTTGTTTTCCAAAGATCCCTTCCAAGATGGTCCAGGATTCATTAGGATTCTTACAAGAACATATGTGAAAAAGGAGATTGGGAGAAATAAGACTACAAATAGTTCCGAGTGCCTCGTCCATGCAATTTAAATACTTGGATTTTTCTATGGATAATGTTGGTTCTGTATCTGTATTCAAGGTTAACCTATACAACCCTTTGGTTCGGAGATGTATGGCTATTTTCTCCTTCCATGAAAAATAGTTGTAACGTGTAAGAATGCCTTCTTTTTGCGAATCCATCTTTCCGTTGTCTTCAATCTTTTGTACCTGCAAAATGTTTTGGTGTAGATTTTGCTTAGCAGCCTGTTGGCTTTGATACCATGTAAATGTGTTGAACCTACACATACTAGATCTAGATAAGAAATAATACACACATTTTCATAGATAATTGGAGAAAGAAGAAAAAGGAGAGAAAGAATAGAAAGAATTCTCATTAACCGTTGTGAACAATGAATAATTTACACATGATATACTCTGTATAACTCAATGAGTTCAACTTGAGGATAACCAATCCGCCATAGTGGTGGTCTATATTGATCTAGACACACACAAATAGTTATGAGAGTGAATTGCCACCTGGTCTAGTCTCTCAGGCAGTTACGGGAGTGAACTTCCACCTAGTTGAGTTAACTAGTCAACTAGTCTTTAGTTAATTGACTGAACAAAGAGTAGTGAGGAGTTAACTCAAGGAATCAAGGCTAATGCGCTAGTTTGGTGATGATCCCAAGGAAAGGTCGAATTAGAATGGTGATGATCCCAATGTTGCATGGTGATAAAACCAATGCAACATCTAAACTCAACTCAACTAGTCAAACTGAAGTGTCAACTAAAAGAGAATATTCTCCAAGTGGAATATTCTCCCCTAAAATATAGGAGACTAGATAATGACTAATTATGACTAATAAACAAGGAATAACCTTAGGAAAAATAAATCCTAGGTGTGTGTGAAGTAATTCCAATAGTTGCCAGGTGCAAGAGGAAGCACCAGATGAAGACGATCCGCGTGATATTCAGATCGAAGAAGTAGAAGGCGAAAGAGAAGTGGAGGGACCACCCATAGAATTAGAAGTTATTTTCATGTCAATCAAGGTAAAGAAAGTCAACATTGGGAAAATTTAGAATCCCAAAAGGCTAACATTGGAGACTATTGGGCTGAGCAAACAATGGAAAGCATAACAAAGTTAATGTGCGAATACAACGACCTGTTTCCCACAACATTTATAGAGATGAAGTGTACAACAAGAGAGCTAGGAGAGATGAAGATACCACTAAGACATTAAGTGAGATCAATCAGACAATGACCATACAAATTGAAACCAATATACAAGCAGAAAGGCAAAGCTAAGATCCACAGGATGCTCAAAGATGGAATCATAGAACTGGTCGAAGAATCAGAATGGATAACCCCGATGGTAGTACAGGACAAAAAGCAAGGAGGAATAAGGATATGTGTCGACTTGAGGAAGTTGAACGATGCATCCCTGCATGACCCGTTCCCTACACCTTTCATGGATGAAGTGTTAGAGAACATAGGTGGACATGAAGCTTACTCATTTACTGATGGATTCTCAGGCTACCATAAGATCAAGATAGCACAAGAAGACATATACAAGACCACGTTTGAGACAGAATGTGGATCCTACCAGTACACAGTCATGTCGTTTGCACTGAAGAATGCACCAACAATATTTTCTAGAGTAGTGATCATCGCGTTCAAGGAATTCAGCCACCAGTTCCTAGAGGTATACCTGGATGATTGGAAAATCTATATTCTGTTGAAAGGCCATGTAGAAGTCTTACGATTGATGTTAGAAAGTTGCAGGAGGTGCCAGATATCATTGAACATAAAGAAATGCATATTTGGAACACCCTTTGGGATAATATTGGGCCACATAGTATGAAAACAAGGTTTATTAGTAGATCCTACAAATATTGCAGTAATTGTTAACTTACCACCACCAAAAACATCCTGTTAGCAAAGAGAGACATTGGGATACACAAGATACTACAGGAAATTTATCAAAGGGTATGCGCAGATTACTGCGCCAATGGAAAAGTTGTTAAGAAAAGATACAAAGTTTCAGTGGAGCAATGATTGCCAACACGGTCTGGATACCCTAAAGGAAAATATGGTCACCGCACCCATACTAGTATTTCCAAACTGGGAGAAGACATTCCACATGCATGTAGATGCATCAACCATAGCACTTGGAGTTATCTTGGAGCAGCCAAGAGCGGGATATTTGGATCACTTGATAGCATTTGTGAGTAGGAAACTATCCAAACCAGAACAAAACTATAACACTGCAGAAATGGAATGCCTAGCTATGGTCTACGCACTGTAGAAGTTCAGACATTACTTATTGGGAAAACACTTTAAGATGTTCACAGATCACTCTGCCCTTAAATACATAGTCAACAAGCCATTGTTGGGGGGGAGAATCTGTTGATGGTTACTACTATTTCAAGAATTTGACTTTGAAGTAATAGTTAAGCCAGGAAAGTTGAATGCAGGACCTGACCACCTATCAAGGGTCACAAACAGAGAAGAACCCACGAATTTGGAGGAAAACTTTCCAGACGCACGATTATTTTCAGTCCAGATCGATGAAAATTACTTTGCATATATCATTAAGTACTTGAGCACATGTACTGCACCACAGGAATACAACATCACACGTAGGAAAAACCTGGTAGTCTGGGCTGCATATTATCAGCTGATTGTAGGACACTTATAAAAAATGGGTGTAGATAGCATCTTCTGAAGATATGTTTTAGAACATGAAAGACCAAGAGTTTTAGCAGAAGCCCATGAGGGAATAGCAGGAGGGAATTATGCAGGCAAAGCTACTGCACATAAGGTATTGTGTGCAGGACTATGGTGGTCGACCATTCACTAATACTCAAAGGAATATTGTCAAAGATGCGATGTCTATCAAAGGGTAGGTAAACCCAACAGAAGGGACATGATACCATTACAACCACAAGTAACATTGCAAGCATTCGATAAGTGGGAATAGATTTTGTGGGACCAATCAACCCACCAGTGAAAAGAACAGGAGCAAGGTACATTATCACCATGATAGAATACCTAACAAGATGGGCGGAGGCCGCACCAGTGAAGAATTGCAGTGCAAAAAAAAACATCACACTTTTTATTTGAACAAGTAATCACTTGATTTGGGTGCCCAGGATTTTTGATAAGAAACTGAGGAACACATTTCATAAACAACACTATCAGTGCTATGACTGAAGAGTTTGAAGTCCATCATCAGAAGAGCACACCATATCACCCACAAGCAAATGGCACAGTAGAGGCATTTAAAAAAATCATTGAGAATGCACTGACAAAAATATATAATAATGTCAATAGAGATGATTGGGACCTCAAAGTACCAACAATATTATGGGACTACAGGACTACGTTCAAGAATTTGACAGGGCACACATCATTTAAGCTGGTATATGGCGAAGAAGCAGTAGTGTCATTAGAATTTATGGTAACCAGGTTGCGCGTAGTAGTAATTACACACATGACAGAACAAGGCGTAGTACAGGAGAGAATAAATCAGTTGATGACCATGGAGGAAGACCATATCTTAGCAGGATTCCACCAAGAAGTTCAGAAAGCGAGGGAAAAATCTTGGCATGACAGACACATCAAGAAGAAAACCTTCGAGGAAGGAGATATAGTATTGATGTATGACAACAAATCTTTTCAACACCCAGGAAAGCTCATAATGCATTGGCTAGGACCATATGAAGTAAAAAATGTCACAGAAATAGGAGTTGTACAGTTGAAAGACTTAGTAGGCGCAGAACTCAGAGGAATGATCAACGGGAGCCGACTTAAGCCGTACAAGGACAGTCGACCACCCACCGTGCAGTACAAAAAAAAAAACAAGAAGAAGAAAGAGCACGCATACCTAGGAACACAAACTCAATGAGGATAAGTCTAATGGCTAGGTCAAAAGAGAAACAAGTGGGAAATGGAAAGACAACAAAATCAGTATGAAATGACGAAGTTATGCAGAATTGAATGCTAAAAAGGATTGACAGGATGTTGCATTAATCGTGTCAACTAGAGATGGCAAGGGAGAGTAATGGAAAGTACGAAAGAATGGGAGGTGCATTGAACCCATCATTAAGGTAGCGTCCTCAACAAGTTTCATACGATGCCCATACAACGCACAGACGCGGGAGCAAAGAGGCTAATTACAAAAAGAGAACAAACAAAGAGCGATAGAGGATAAGGAGCACATAGCGGAGTTCACAGAGGTCACAGATACCATTCAAACTCAACAAACATTTGACACTCACCACCATGGTACCACCAAAGCAAGCAGAAGCAAGCCAGACTACCAGACAACCCAGAGTTAGAACCAGTTCATGGGTACAATTGGAAGAAGATGAACAACAATCGTCGAATATTGTCAATGTCAACGAAATCCCATCAACAGATATGACACCGGTGAATCCCACGCCCGTGGTGGAAGAAACCCAACAACCAGCACTAGAGGGCATGAATGTAGATACGTCGACAGAGGCACATGAACAATAGAACTTGGAAACAAAAACCCTGAAGGAGGATCAACCAGAAAACACTGAAGTAGCTCCGAGAGGCAATGGAACGACGACAAATCAGGAAGCAGCAGCCGAACCAAATGAGTCTCAAAAAATCGTGTCAGACCACCCACCAGAAGGAACAACAGAAGATGTCATAGACTGGCCAGAATGGTATTCCGAAGTACAAATAGTAGTCGTTGGAACTTTGAGCCAACCACTACCAAAGAAAGACAAGCAACAGGTATTGAGGTCACCTCGCAAGCAACCTGTCACAACCCTCATTTTACTGCGTATACCAGATGGGGTACGAGTGGAATCAGGCTTGCTAGGGCATGTTGAGAAGATGAAATACTTGGACCATGATGTAGCAGACACAGACAAGTTTCCAGAATTCACAAAGAGAGTATATATAGAGACCATGGGCATAAATCTGGTTGGGGAACCAATTGATCAACCACTCTAGTGGGCAACAGGATTGGAGAAAACAGGGATTTTAGGTCGTCTAGACCTACCACACTTTGGTAGAGGACAATACACAAATGGTTGCATCAAACAAATGATGGCAGTCACACATGGCAGGGACATATGGTTGGATAAGTGCGTCACGATAGACGTAGAGCTCATCATGCACATTATAGGATTTCCATCCAGGGGCATGGATCCCACGCAATTTCTCGACGATAAGACAAAGGAGAAATAACTTGCAGAGAAGATGAAGAAGAAGTACGGTATCGACAGGGGGACATGAGGAATCATTATCAAGAGGATCAACGATGTCACAATGTAGATGGCCGCACAAATCTTGGCCTGCAAACTGCTGAGAAAATGCCGCAGGGAGGAATTTTCAGCTGGGGTTGTTGCAGTTGCAACTCAGTGCGTCGAAGGCACCATAGTGAGATGGGCACCCTATCTCTTGAACTTGTTCCTGGATGACTCCAAGGATGCACAAGATCTAGGAACAGAGTTTCACTATTCATGGCTAATTATGTTAATAGCTATTGTAGGATGGAAGGAACTGAGTTACACATTCTTCATCACCAGACCCAAGCCAAATTATGGAGCAAGGTACTTATCACTTAGCATTGCGTCATATGCTAAGCACAAGAAAATGAATGCATCTGTATTCGAAGGATACCTTCGCGACCTGCAGGAGGCCATCTCCAAAATGTGGAAAATAACACCATAGGTTGTCACACAGTACCGGGACATCACCAACTTCAAATCCACACAATATGCGATGTGGATACAGTCGTGGAAAGACCCCAATAAGCAGTGGCTACAAATGTGCTATTGTATCATGAAGGGTGACATCGACATGGTTATCAAAGATTGGAAAGACGAGTGGAATATTCTAGTCCTTATCCAAGAAATACCTACAAAGACAACATAACAGGAGGCAGGGAAGGAAGGAACACAGACTCAGGAAGTCCTAGTGCCCAAGAAACGTAGGATGGGCCAGAAAAAAACAAAGTAGATAGACGAAGGGGCAGCTAAGACAGGAACGCAGAAGGGGAAAAAGAACACTACACAGGCAACTCAAGTGCAGTAGAACCAGGCTGAGGCAACACAAGGGATGACACCAAGTCCCAATCCACAAGAACTAGGTTTGAATAAGAGGCCAACCACACAGATAGGAGGAGCGCGCAAGAATATGAAGGCGCAAAGAAAACCTCCAGAATATACGATCACATAGGATGATGGAGAAATGATAGCCCGAATGGTTCAAGATTGTATATCCGAGGATTTTGACAATGTTGCACACCACATGGACAAAATTCAAGTGGAGTTGGCAGACATGAGGCAGTTCCTCAAGAAAATCAAGAAAGTACAGACATCAGGCAGCAACATGGGAACATGGGAAGAAGGGGAGCGTGACATAGTTCATACAATACCACAGCCGAGTGCAACATTCCACATTACACCCAGTATGTTGTGCATGGATGAGATCATGGGCAAGACACCCCTAAAGGACTTAGCCCAAATCCAACTGGTATTGTTGTGGATACCATCCAAAGCTCTACACAAATTGCAGGTTAGTGTTACCCATGAGGTACAATCTCATGCACGCACAAACTTAGTCAAATTGTAGCAGGCAACAGATAAGTAGGACACGCTGGAAATAATATGTGAGATGGCTAAGTTCGAAACCCAAGAGCACAGGGAGCGTGCAAACGGACTGGAATGAAAAGTGGCAGGAACTTATGAGAAGATTCCAAAGACCGCGCAGACGGGTGGAATCACAGCAGCAGAAAAGATTGATCAGATTGTGCAGGCAATTGATTAAAAGGAGATCAAGAATCTCCGAGAGCATCTCACACCAACCACTCCACCATCAGTAAATGAGCAAAGGAAGCAGGAGGAAACAACGCAACTGCAGGAGATAGAGAAATAGGTCAACACGACAACCGACTTGTTCGATAAAGAAACATAACTTTGGACAAAGTTAGAAGAGGATCAGAAAGTATAGAAGTGGGACAAGGAAGAAGAAAGGATAAGCACAACTACATAGGACCTCAAGAAGAGGCAGAAGAGAATGTTTATCATAGAGTGCATCAAAGGGGCGTAGGACATGAAGAAACTGCAGGTAGAACTCACCATTGCGCAAACATGGAAGAAGGAGAGTCAGGCTCAAATGGAACCATTTCAAGAGAGGGTAGCATAAGTCCTTTCATAGGTAGAGGAATCCAATACACATATAGCACAAACCCAGGCAGAGTGTGCAGAATTAATCAGTGATGAAATTGCAGTCCAGATAGTGGACACACTCAAGGAGAAGATCGTGCAGGCATAAACATGGGCAGCAGAGCTCAAGGAAAAGTTCCATGTGATCACCAGGGAGATTGAATATTTTTGTTAGGTGGCTTGGGACGAGCCACATGTCAGTGTTGGGGGCTTGTTGAAAGCAGACTAAAGTGAAAAGAAAGGAAATTTTGGGAAAGAAAGAATGCATGAGGAAAGTGATAGCTGGAAGGAAGAACAACACATGCGCATGCATGGAACACCTAACAACATTAGGGTTAGGGTTTTGGTAATGTATTGTAATGACTGAAGAGCCATAAATGTACAAATATAGATTCTTAGGTATCATAGAGGGTTCAGTTTTGATTATTCGAGAGACTAGTCGTTATTATAGAGAAAAGTGTTGTAGCGAGTTGATATGTAATATTTTGCTGTATGACCTATTTTGGTAGGTTGTTGAGCTAGAAAGGACAGAGGATGGTAGATTTGGAGGGTTAGATTGCAAGATAAGGATCCTGGTGCGATCTAGTCTACCTCATATAGATCTCACCCAACTGAGAAGAGTTATAAAGCACGCGACGTTGTATATGCGGAAATACTATAATACAAGAGCCAAGAGCCAGATCTTTGTGGACATAGCCCAGGAGGGGGTGGACCTCAGTAACACCTGTGTTATGAGATTGAAGGCATGTGTGTCTTTATTGATTTTAAGTAAATATTTATATAATGAATGAATGAGTTGTTATAATTCCTGCATAATCGTGAATGATAATGCATTGTGTTTACAAGTTACAATAGTGGTTCAATATACAGTTCTCATATCTTGCACTCAATCCTAGGCTGTAAACACATGAGTATTACAGCCACCCATTAAGACTATCTTTAGTGATACTGCACAGTGCACTCCATGTGTTGTGTTGCCTTATGGTTTACCAAGAGGGCTGATAGTTTTAAAGGCTTTGTTGGAAACCCTAACAGACATGAACCCTGGGTCAATCAATACAAACTCAGACATAATAGAATAGTAACCAATAGGTATGAATGTGTCATGTGTCATGATAGGTAAATGATACACGTGACAACATATGCCTAGGTGTTCAGTACAAAGTGGCCTCAGATTCCATGTGGTGAACATAATATTAGTCTGATGGTCGGAGTTTCCCTGGAGGCCAAGGTAGAAATGATCTGACAGGAGAGTTCTGAGAGCCAATTTGGACTGTAGATCGACGACTAGTTGGGGAGAAATATCAGCCATCAAAAGGCACAAGAACCGTATGGGAAAGGATAAAGAGGAGCATAATGTAATGGTTCCAACATGGTGACAACATGGCCAAGAAGTGACAAATGTCACTAAGTTCGATCAAGCAAGAGTGGGCCCTGATGGGTGCGGAGGTCCTTTGGACCTTTGCTTCAATTTTCATCCTTCAAATCCATGAGCCAAGAGATCTAGGTTGGTAGTCGAAGTTTGAAAGGTTAGCAAGGTTGAGTTTTAGCCAAAAATGTACACGACAATGAAGGCATTGATGATGTGACAAGAGTTATTGATCGACAGGAGGTCAAAGTTAATCTCCACCATAGATTCCCTAAGAACCCTCTATAGGATATAAAATGGGCGAGGACATCACAAGTGATGTGGCATGTTAGCGTGATAGCGGGCTGATTCCTAGGGTGACATGTGCCACTTGTTGATTGATCAAAAGAACCAGAATGGTCCCTAAGGGTCAAGAGGCCCTTAAGGTCTGGGATCACAATATATATCGGTGTGTTTCCCCGCTCGAGATATCTCAGCCATATGTTGGAAGAGTGTCGACAAGGGTCTAGAGAGAAAGGTTGATAACGATATGGGTTGGAAGACTGTTGAGAACTGTCGATATCATTGGGGATGTGGCGACGATGAGATCTGGACCATCATTTTTAGATGTATTGTCGGTGAAATATGAAAGGTTGGCATGGTTTAGTGCTTTCCAAGAATGTCGACGACGATAAAGGCATTGACGAAAAAATGACAATTGTCGATTGGGGTAAGAATGTGGCGAGGAAACAACCGTCGATCTATGGTAGGTCCCATGCAATCAAAGTAAGAGTTGGTTAGGATAGGCAATAACCTCCTTGATAGTTGCGATCGCTGACATAGTTAGAGTCGTAGGATGCTCGACTTGAGGACCATTGGATCGAGAGCAATCCCAATATAGAATCATCGTTGGAACTTTTAGCAAAGTTAATCTCCACCATAGATTCCCGAAGAACCCTCTATAGGATATAGAATGGGTGATGACATCACGAGTGACGTGGCATGTCATGATGATAGAGGGCTAATTCCAAGGGTGACATGTGCCACTTGTTGATTGATCAGAGGAACCAGAATGGTCCCCAAAGGCCAAGAGGCCCTTAAGGTCTAGGATCACAATCTATATCGTTGTATTTCCCCGCTCGAGATATCTCAGCCATACATTGGAAGAGTGTCAACAAGGGTCTAGAGAGAAAGGTTGATAACAATATGGGTCGAAAGACTATTAAGAACCATCGATCTCATTGGGGATGTGGCGACGGTGAGATCTCAACCATCATTTTTAGACGTATTTTTGGTGAAATATGAAAGGTTGGCATGGTTGAGTGCTTTCCAAGAATGTCGATGATGATAAAGGCATCGACGAAACAATGACAATTGTCGATTGGGGTAAGAATGTGGCAAGGCAACAACCATCGATATATGGTAGGTCCCACGCGATCAAAGTAAGAGTTGGTTAGGACGAGCAATAACCTCCTTGCTAGTTGGGATCATTGACACAGTCAGAGCCATAGAATGCTCAACTTGAGGACCATTGGATCGAGAGCAGTGCCAATATAGAATCGTCATTGGAACTTTTAGTGTTGGGGTGTTTGAGGCTCCGTGGGAGTAAATCCTCGATGACGATGAAGATAGATCAATGGATTTGGCACGTAAACTTAATGTGCCTGGTGGTAGATACCACATCGGATGGCTCAAATATTAAGAGGCAATGTGGATTCCACGTGGTAGTGAGGTGGCCTTGGGCCAATGGAGGCTTGAGAACTTTGGAAGGCTATAACGTTTGACTCTAAGGTCAAATTTGAGCATACTTACAGTCATTGAAAATCTCTTGACAAGAAGGAGACGTTGGTTCAGTCAAGAATAGGCCTCGAGATGTCTAAGAAGAAGAAAAATGTCAATACCCCATCCCTAGGTACTTAGGGGGTTGGGTGTGTTACAAAGTGGCATAAGAGTAGGAAACAACACTTGTCCTTCTTAGGCTCATGAAAACGTTTAATAAAATTTCTTAGAAAACTTTTAAGGGGAAGGGCACCCTATCATACCCTATTCATAAGAGTCTATTAAAACCTTACTACTGAATAGAGGATTATGACTCTCTCCTGATTTTACATATTTTAAACCTGAACTGAATGATGTTGTTATATGCTAAATAATAAAGTTGAATTCATCTTATAGAATTTTATTTTATACGTTGTCCATGATTTAATGGATAAGTAACTAACAAAAAATGTTGCTTATCAACACTTAACCAGTCAGTGAATTTCCAGGAAAAGCTATAAGCGTAAGGGATGTGTTAGAAAAACAGGACCGCGGAGCAATAAAATAAAACAAATGCAGAAACAAAAAACACAGAAGACACACAATACAAGAGAGACACAGATTTACGTGGTTCACCCAGTGTGGGCTACGTCGACCAGAGAAATTGCCAGGTCCTTCCTTTATTATTATCCAACAAATGAAGGGATACAACCTACATCAAAACCCGTCGTAACTTCCTCTTCTTTCTCTCACAGTCTCCTCACTCAGAATACAATATTCACTCTCATACATAGCCGCAATACATTTCCCTCATAAAAGAGGGTTGCCTTCTAGAGGGCAAACCTAACATAATCTCTACCGTTAGATCTGCGACCTTATAATGAATGGTCTAGATTTACAATGAAATTACAATATACTTCTATAAGGAAATTTTTGCTTCGGGGGCTTCGCCCCTGAACCCCCGCTGGGGGCCCGCTTGCCCCAGACCCCCAGCCGGGGGAATGGACCCCGTAGAGGGGGTACCCCCCTTCTGCACTCCCCCGTGTGGAAGAGTGTACATACGTTTGGGGTGTAAATACTTCATGGGGTATAGACACGGCTAAAAGCAAAGGACCTCTGCATCAGGAAGATAATCAGGCTCCACAACCAACAATCTCCCACTTGGAGACTGATCTCAACAACTCCACTGTTGTTGTATATGCTGGACTTTGAACCTTCTTGGACCTCAAAAATTTCTCATCTTCATATTCAATCTTGAAGACCAACTGAAACTGAGCAAGAACTCAGTTTCTCCCTGGTTTCTCCCTTTGTTAACATGTCTGCAGGATTCTGGCTAGTGTGTATCTTTTCCAGCTTCAATTGTCCATCTTCCAAGGTGGATCATATGAAGTGGTACCTCAACTGTATATGATTAGTATTTGAATGGAAGGCTGAGTTCTTTGCAAGGTGAATGGCACTCTGACTGTCACAGTACAACTTGTTGTTCTCCTGCTTCTTTCCCAATTCCTCCATAAACCTTTGTAACC
>ML789086.1:481706-495593 GCA_009831015.1 Picea engelmannii | reverse complement strand
AAAAAAAAAACACAGAAGACACACAATACAAGAGAGACACAGATTTACGTGGTTCACCCAGTGTGGGCTACGTCCACCAGAGAAATTTCCAGGTCCTTCCTTTATTATTATCCAGCAAATGAAGAGATACAACCTATAGCAAAACCCGTTGTAACTTCCTCTTCTTTCTCTCATAGTCTCCTCACTCAGAATACAATATTCACTCTCATACATAGCCGCAATACATTTCCCTCATAAAAGAGGGTTGCCTTCTAGGGCAAAAAACCCTAACACAATCTCTACCATTAGATCTGCGACCTTATAATGAACGGTCCAGATTTACAATGAAATTACAATATACTTTTATAAGGCAATTTTTGCTTCGGGGGCTTCGCCCCTGAACCCCCGCTGAGGGCCCGCTTGCCCCCAGACCCCCCAGCCGAGGGGATGGACCCCCCGGACCTCGCAAAGGGGGTACCCCCCCTCTGCACTCACCCGCGTGGAAGAGTGTACATACTTCTAGGGTGTAAATACTTCATGGGGTATAGACACAGCTGAAAGCAAAGGACCTCTGCATCAGGAAGATAATCAGGCTCCACAACCAATAGGATGGTGACCTATCGTGAAATGGGGGTATGATCCCATAACAGAGAAGAAGAGTATGATGAAATGAGAGTGGTAGAAACCCCTCTAGATTTGGTTGAAACCATAAGAAGTCTCATGTCAGAGCTACAAATATTTAAGGTCAATAATGAGAGTTTTATGAAAGAAGAAGAAATTCAAACTAAAATAAATGTAGTTTTGTTGCAAATTTTGTCAGATATACAGAGGTAGTTGCAACATGGGTTAGCAACCAATAATGTGGACAAACATTATACTAAGAAAATCCAAAGTCCACCTAAGATATAAAGGCATGGTCCTGAAAGTAGCAATGAAAAAAGAAGCACTCCCAAGAAGGCCCGACATGGAGCCAAGAGGCATGCCAAAGTCAAAGACTCATATGAAGAATCGTCTAGTAAAGGAGTAGAAATCTCGAAGGATCTGTCCAACAATGAGACCAATTCACATTCTCATAGGATAAGAAAGAGGAGGAAGCATTTCAAGGGTGATGACCTCGAAGAATTTAAGAAAGAAAATCCACCCGCTTTTGATGGGGAAATCAAAAAGGGGGAAGAAGCAGAAGTTTGGATACTTGGTCTGAAGAAGTACTTCAAAGTTCATGACTACTTTGAAAACTTGAAGGCCCGAATAGCTATATTCAACTTGAATGGAAATGTCTCTATCTAGTGGGAGGACCTTAGAAATCTAAAGTGAATCCATGAGAAGGTGTTGTCTTGGGGAAAATTTGAGAAATACTTCAAGGAGGAGTACTTGTCAAAAATGTACTATGATGAGAAGACTAAGGATTCCTATGAACTCAAACTAGGACAACTCACCATAGATGAATATATCAACAAGTTTCTGGAGATGCTTAGGTATGTTCCCTATATAAAGGAAGAAAATGTGAAGATGCAACGATTCCTTAGTGGGATGCCTCCATCCTTCTAGAACATAATTGAGTTTGACAAACCTAATACCTTGTAATATGCCATTTAGAAGGCTAGAGACTGCTATGAATAATTCAACCACAAGGATGAATATCCCAAGGACTAGAAGAAGAAAGGTAAAATAGGATTTAAGAAGAAGGGGGTTAAACCCTCAAAGTTTAAGAATTATGGGAATATTTCTAAGATGAGCTTTCCCACTAAAAGTTTGAATCAACAAAACTTTCCATCTTAGAGTGGAAATAAAACCTTTGTATCAGCCCCGGGAAAGACTTACAGTACAAAGAGAGAGCCATTGAAATACTAGGTATGTGGAGAATAACATATGTTGAGGGACTGCCCTCATTGTTGGAGTTACTTCACACACACCTAGGATTTCTTTTTCCTAATGTTTTTCCTTGGTTATTATTCATAACTAGTCATTATCCAATCTCCTATTTTTTAGGGGAGAATATTCCACCTGGAGAATATTCTCTTTCAGTTGACACTTCAGTTTGACTAGTTGAGTTGAGTTTAGATGTTGCATTGGTTTTATCACCATGAAACATTGGGATAATCACCATGCTAATTCAACCTTGCATTGGGATCATCACCAAACTAGTACATTAGCCTTTATTCCCTAAGTTAACTCCTCACTACTCTCTGTTCAGTCAGTTAACTGAAGACTAGTTGACTAGTTAACTCAACTAGGTGGCAGTTCACTCCCGTAACTATCTAAGAGACTAGACTAGGTGGCAGTTCACTCCCGTAACTACTGGTGAGTGTCCATATTACTCTAGACCACCACTATGGCACATTGGTTCACCTCCAGTGTGAACTCATTGAGTTATACAGAGTATATCATATGTAAATTATTCATTATTCATAACGGTTAATGAGAATTCTTTCATTATTTCTCTCCTTCTTCTTCTTTCTCCAATTCTCTCTGCAAATGTGTGTATTATTGTTTATATAGATATATTATGTGCAGGTTCAACACATTTACATGGTATCAGAGCTGATGGATTGCTAAGCAAAATCTACACCAACATTTTTTTGCAGGTACAAAAGATTGAAGACAATGGAAAGATGGATTTCCAAAAAGAATTCATTCTTACACCTTACAACTATTTTGCATGGAAGGAGAAAATAGCCATACATCTCCGAACTAGAGGGTTGTAGAGGTAAACCTTGAATATAGATACAGAACCGAAATCAACCATAGAAAAATCCAAGTACTTAAATCACATGGATGAGGCACTCAGAACAATTTGCAGTCTTATTTCTCCCGATCTCCTTTTTCACATATCTTCCTATAAGACTCCCATTGAAGCCTGGACCATCTTGGAAGGGCTCTTTGGAAAACAAGATGATATGAGGGGACACATGCTAGAGGTAGAGATTCTCACATTGGATCCAAAAAGCTTCGACAATAACCAAGATTTCTTTACAAAATTCAAGGATTTACTGTCGCAACTCAAAGCTTGCGGGGTTGATAAATCGAATGAGGAGAAAAAAATGGTTCTCACCATTCCCTCCAAGCTTGGTCTTGAATTATCTGTATTCATATCTACATTGCATACTGTCAGATTCGCCTCTAGAGCCACCTGGAAGATGCCTTCTCTTGAGGACTTTATCGAATCCCTGACACAAGAGCAAACCAAGCTCATCAACATGGGCCAAATCAAAGGCCCAAAGGCACATGCACTCACTGTGAAAAATGGTAGCCACAAATATCATAAATCTAAAGATAAAGACAAACGGAAAGCTCATGCACATTTGAAAAAGGAAGGGTACACAAAACCCTTCACCGATGCCTCCATATCCAAAGGAGAAAAGGGAAGAAAAGGGGAGAAATGAACATACTGTCACAAAGGATTCCATTCGGAATCCACATGCATGAAAAAACAAATAGATATGATGTCTCAAATACTTTAGCAAAACAACCTTGGAAATCGCATCCCCGAGGGTGCCAAGAAGAAGAAGCTAGAAGATCTGAATTCCAAGAAAGTCAATTCTAGCCATGCCTTGATTGCCATAAACTCCTCTCTTGATGCTTGGATCATAGATTCAGGAGCATCATATCACATGGCTTCCTCAGAAGCAGTCTATTCTTCATTGGATGCATGCAAAGGTCCTCCTATTCTGATGGGGGACAACTCTTCTGTCGAAGTCACCGTCAAAGGAAGGATTGAACTCACCAACATAAGCTTCGAGAACGTGTTGCATGTTCCCAAACTTTATGTCAAACTTCTCTCCATGTATCAGATGATGAATTCCAGCACCAGAAAGAAATTCATCTTCACACCAAATTCTATGGACATCTACGACATGCAAACTAACTCCAGGGTTGCTACTGGTGAGGTAAATCATTAGTCTAGATTGTATACTTTTTCTGAATTCATTGAACCTGATTCTTCTTTACTGCTTACTCATGCTGTGAAAGTAGTAGGATATGGCATGAAAGGTTTGGACATTTGAATTTCATATACATGAAACAACTTAGCAAGAACATATTAGTTGATGGTCTACCAGACATCCATTTCTCTAAGGTACTATGTGAGGGATGTGTTCTCGGAAAACACCCTCAAGAGAAATTCAACAAAGGAAAGTCTCAATGAGCTTCTGCACCTTTAGATCTAATCCACAGTAACCTTATGGGTCCTTTTTCGCATCCATCCATCAGCAAAGCGAGGTTTGTTCTCATTTTTGTTGATGATTTCTCACGTTTTACATGGATCTAGTTTCTCAGGAAAAAATCTAAGGTCTTTCAACACCTCAAAGATTTCAAAGCCTTGGTTGAGACACAATTAGAAAATAAGATCAAAGTCCTTTGAACTGATAATGGGGGAGAGTATGTAAATCATGAGATCCATAATCATTTCCATGAGGTAGGGATTCAGTTGCAACACACAGTTCCCTATACTCCGCAGCAAAACGGAGTTGCTGAGCAGAAAAACCGATCTCTAAAGGAGATGGCATCTTGCATGTTGCATGCAAAGTCACTACCACAGACACTATGGGCTGAAGCACTTAACTATGCAACATACATCCAAAACATATCTCCTCATAGATCTGTCAAGGATAAGACCCCCCNTTTTGGTTCTCATGCATGGGCCCAAATTCCCTCTGAAAAGAGGAAGGCACTTGATCCACAGAGCACTGAGTGCATTTTTTTTGGATACCTTGACGGTGTGAAGGGATATCGACTTATTGATCTTTCCTTGGTCCGGCTCATCATTGAGCGTAGTGTCCAATTCGAGGAAAGTGTCTCACATGTACCTCAACAGCCACATGCGGACACCTTCACTCTTCCACCTGTCCAAGATGATGAGCATGCACATGCTGACTCTTCTTCATATGAGAGTTTTGATTTAGAGGACTCAGATGATTCATATTTAGATTCAGAGTCAGTACAGTCAGATGTAGAGTTAGAGCATCCAGATGTAGTAGGGACAGAGCAGAGGCCCAAGTGGGTACAGACTACTCTTCAGGATACAGGGGATCGTGTTGGTGATCCAACCGATACCAGGAGGACTCGATCTAATTTCGAGGAGCCTCTTGTTTCACTCACTTCCACTGAACCATTTCCCTCCAGACATATTTTCTTGGTTCAGTCTTCAGATCCATAGTCTTATGGTGAGGCTGCTGGAAATCCCTTTTGGGAATCCGCCATGCAGGAGGAGTACAACTCCCTCCTCGAGAACCAAACTTGCGATCTGGTTCCCCTTCCTTCTGGGAGGAAACTTGTTAGATACAGATGGGTCTACAGGACCAAGAGTGTAGCGGATGGACAGATCAACAGATACAAAGCCATGATTTTCGTTAAAGGCTTTCAACAGGTTCATGGTATTGACTATGATGAGACCTTCACTCCAGTAGCGAAGATGGATTCCATATGTTTGGAACTTTCCATTGCGGCAACCAAGGGATGGGAAGTCCATCAGATGGACGTGAAGAATGCATTTCTTCACGGTGATCTCTTTGAGGAGATCTACATGGAGTAGCCCCAGGGATTTATGCAGGACTCATCTTTGGCCTGTCGAGTGAAGAAGTCCCTTTATGGCCTCAAGTAGGCTCCGAAGGCATGGTATTCCAAGATGGACTCCTAATTGTTGTCACAAAACTTTGTACATTGTAAATCAAACCCGCATGTCTACATGCTCAAGATGACCGATTCAATTCTACTTTTAGTTATGTATATTGATGATTTGTTGATCACTGGGTGCTCGACTTCAGTGATTGCTGCAGTCAAGAGGATTCTACACAAGAGGTTTTTGATGATGAACATGGGTCTGCTACACTTCTTCCTTGGACTCGAGATCAATCAGGATGCATCAGGAATCAAACTGTCTTAGGCCAAGTATTCACGAGATCTCCTTAAGAGATTTCACATTACAGACTGCAAGTCTGCTCCGACTCCTTTCCTATCAGGAGTCAAACTTGAGGATGGCGGGGAGACTCCACTGGTTGACAACACACTGTACAAATAGCTAGTGGGGAGCTTGTTGTATCTTACACACTCTAGACAAGACCTTTCATATGCAGTTGGTGCGGTTTCCAGGTTCATGCAGGCGCTGCATGAGCTACATTGGAAGGCTGCAAAGCGTATCCTTCGATATGTACAGGGAACCATCACCTTTGGGATTCATTATGCAACATACTCTACATTAGATCTCATTGGGTTTACTGATTCCGACTGGGTTGGCGATAGCACTGATTGCAAGTCCACATCTGGTTACTGACTTAGTCTTGGTTCCGGGCCTATCTGTTGGTTGAGCAAGAAGCAAGCTGCCATTTCTCTATATTCAGCCGAGGCAGAGTACAGAGGAGTAGTTAACATAACCATTTAGGCTATGTGGCTACAACATTTTCTCACTGAGTTGGGCATTCAGTTTCATCAGTCGATCGTCATTTGGTGTGACAACCAGAGCACTCTGAAGTTCTGCAGAGATCCAGTTCAGAGGCAACGAACAAAGAACATCAAGATCCACATGCACTACATCCGGGACTTAGTACACGAGGGGATCATCGACTTACAATTATGTCCTTCAGCAGAACAAACGTCATACATCTTCACCAAGACCTTCATTGCGCAGAAGTTCCATTCTCTACGAAGTCGTCTTGGAGTGAAGGACACAGTTGCCTAGAAACTGTAGTTCTTCTTTTTACATACATTGTAGCTTGAGGGGGGGGGTTTCCCATGAGGTTTTCCCTCTTTCCTCACTTTATTATTAGTGTATCTTTTGTATTTGGGTACCTAACATGGCCTCGTTGCCGGGACCCATTCTTTATTTTCACCATAGTGATGTTCAGGGGGGGTGTTGGAGTTACTTCACACACACACCTAGGATTTCTTTTTCCTAAGGTTTTTCCTTGTTTATTAGTCATAATTAGTCATTATCCAATCTCCTATATTTTAGGGGAGAATATTCCACCTAGAGAATATTCTCTTTCAGTTGACACTTTAGTTTGACTAGTTGAGTTGAGTTTAGATGTTGCATTGGTTTTAAAACCATGCAACATTGGGATCATCACCATGCCAATTTGAACTTGCATTGGGATCATCACCAAATTGGCTCATTAGCCTTGATTCCCTAAGTTAACTCACTACTCTATGTTCAGTCAGTTAACTGAAGACTAGTTGACTGGTTAACTCAACTAGGTGGCAGTTCACTCCTGTAACTGCCTGAGAGACTAGACTAGGTGGCAGTTCACTCCCGTAACTTTTGGTCTGTGTCCATATCACTCTAGATCACCACTATGGTGCATTGGTTCACCTCCAGTGTGAACTCATTGAGTTATACAGAGTATATCATGTGTAAATTATTCATTATTCATAACGGTTAATGAGAATTCTTTCATTCTTTCTCTCCTTCTTCTTCTTTCTCCAATTCTCTCTGCAAATGTGTGTATTATTGTTTAGCTAGATCTATTATGTCCAGGTTCAACACATTTACACTCATAGGTAGCCGGACAGTAGGAGAGTCTACAACGTCCAGGAGACTACCATGGTTGACAATGTGGCTAGAAGTATACCACAAAATCATGCAACCTCGGATAATAGACAAGCAAACCACCAAGCCTCAGTGGTAGAAATGGAAGGTATGATTACTGACCATCTTGTTTCTATTATGATTGACCTTGGTTCTAATTTAATTTATGTTTCCCCTCAAACTATTGAGAAATGTAAATTACAACAAGTAAAACATGCTAAACCATGGCTAGTACAGTTGGCCACTGGAACAAAGAGGAAGATAATAGAGATCATACCAACATGCCAATTCATTATGAATGAGATGTTTACCTAAGCAACCCTAAACATATGCCCTTTAGGATCTTATGACATATTGATTGGAATGGACTGGTTGACTGCCCATAAATCCAAGTTGGATTGTTATAATAAAACATTAGAGTGTGAATATAAGGAAGGGAAGAAAAGGACCCTACAAGGAATTCAAAAGTTTATCTCAGCGAGACAAATATAAGCCCTTCAAATAAAGAAGTATCGCAGGAAATGATGTCCTTTGTATGTGTTATCTCGCAAATTGTAGGTTGGGAAAAGCCTGACCCAAATCAAAAGATGGCGAGAACTAAGAGAACACCTACCCATTGTCACCTTAGATAGGCATTCCCGTCACTTTAGAGATGAAGTGATCACCTCAAGGGGGGAATCCTAGTGACCCTAGGGGAAAAGAGATGGAGGGTGAAGAGATAATGAGAGGAACCCCTTAGGTCAATGATGGAAGAGAAAGGGAGCTTGGAAATAAGTCTTGTAAATGGAGAGAGGTTTCCAATGCCTTGTGTACCTATACCAAAGTGTTAAACCTGCCCGAGACAAGACAAACAATGGAGATGCAAGCTCAGATATCAAGTGGACAAGCAAGTGAAGCTTTCTGTCCCAAACTACAATAGTAAACAAATGTATGTATCAACAAGAATAAAAGCTAATTACTAAAAATTTAACCACCCAAAGCATCATATATTTATTGAGAAATGAAACACTAAACACATAGATTAATTCCCAATACTTTAGCACAATCTTTAGTGGTATTAAAGGGATGTTATGTAGTGTTTTCAGAGTATATTTGTAACATCTAAGTGGCTGTAGAAAATTTTTGCTACGGAAGAGATATCCAACCACCAAAAATTACAAGTAAACCACACAAAAGATGCACATTGATAAGTAGATTATTATGGCAGTTTTCTAGCAAATTTTAACGATTGGAAAGAGAGCAAAAGTAAAAGTCATAGAGTGTATTTCTACAACCCTATTGGCTGTAGCTTTTAGTTACAACAATAACAATAAATCCTAGGCTAATCAAGATGCCTTGGAGGTCTTGACAAGCTTAAAGCATGTAGAAAAGATACCAACTGAAACAATTTCAATGTCTCGTTATTTCACGTATACCAATGCAATGATTTTATTTCTCCAATGCAAGAGATTAGTTTCTAAAGCTATTGGGTTATGAAGTCTTTAAATGAAATACCTAGTGATGCTACTTCCTTGGGGGTGTAATTACTTTACTCCTCAAGGCAAGCAAGACTAGCAAGGAAAAAACTAAGAGGGTGTAAGCCCTTCTACTCCTCCTAGTCACCCTTTGTGCAATAAATTATTTCAAGAAAATTATGATAGTCTTAGTGGGGTTGTATTCCCTTATACTCCCCAAGAGATTTACAAATTAACCTTGCAACCAAGAAAGAAACAATATCCAAGAAGAAATTGCTTACCTAGTACAAGCATTAACAAGATAAACCCTCCTTTAACCAAGATAATTCCATCATAATGCAAGAAATAGCCTCCAAGAGAGATAACACGTCACTTTTTCATTCCAATAGCAAAGACAAACCATCACAAGAGCAAGTGTAGAAGAGAGACATGTAAAATTCCCAAACTAGGGCGCAAATTTCAGCCAAAGAGTCTTTCTCCACCATCATTGTCACAATGAAATGAAATGAAAATGATCCATATTTATACAAATACTCCTAAAAAATATTTGTCCACATAATTAGAGTAAAACACAAAATAAGGGAGCCTTTCTCCCTTAATTTTTCCCCTTTACAAAATAATTCAAATTTATTCCTTAATTAATTCCTTTAGTTTTTCTTGTCATAATTTATTCAGTCAATTAATAAAAATCTAAATTTATTTACTCTAAAACAAAGTTAAAAAAAAGTCATTTCTAACAGTATATTAAAAAAAATTAGATTCATTAACTAAAATAAAAATATATGAAGAAAATCTACATCAAACAAAATGATTAAAATGTGTAGTCACCCATGTGTTCCAAATGTTATTACTCTTCCCAAACACATGGGAGAGTGGAGAGTGCTCATGCAACGGTAAAAGGTAAATTCAGTTATCATCCACAAAAAACACCAAAACAACCCATGGCCTCTAATTTGGTTAATTATTGATATTTGTTATTATATGCATATAAAATTTTAAAATGTTTCCACGCGGTTTGCGTCTAAAGGCGCAGTGGCCTATCATCAACTGTGCCACGACAGCCCATTGCGTTTAACATTTCTGAGTCCCGCTGTTGAGCAGTGGTTTCCGTGAGGTACTCCCAAAGAGCAGTGGGCGTTCATTTTTTATTTTTTTTTTTCCAATTGGTTGAAGTTTGGAAAATTTTAGGGTTTATATATTATTTATGGATTATTTTTTTAAAAAAGATTAGTAAATTTTTATTTTTTTTTAAATAGATTTGTTCAAATAAAATTATTTTGTTTTAAAAATAATTTAAATTTAAAAATATATATAATAATTTTATTTTAAAAATAATTTAAATTTAAAAATATATGTAATAATTTTATTTTTAAAATAACTTAAATTTAAAAATATATGTAATAATTTTATTTTAAAAATAACTCAAATTTAAAAATATATATATAATTTTTAAAAATTTAAATATTTAAAAAAAACATGATAAAACATTTTATAGTTTGTATATTAAAAATTAATAAAATTAAACAAAATTTATGTATTCCAAAATAAATTTTCATATCCTTAACTATGTTAACACTGTTTGTATTATATACTACATATAATATGTAATATATATATATATATATATATATATATATATATATATATATATATATATTATGTAATATTGTTTGTATTACATATTACATGTAATACATATTATATGTAATATGTATTAACAATGTTTTCATGTGTAAAACACATTAAATAATACTGTTTGGCCCGTGAATGACATCCATTCATTAAACCTTTTTGTTAGTAAATCTCTTACGCTGTCAGCATGTTGTCTTTTGAATGGATAGTGGTGGAATTGTAGTCCATATCCATACTCTACACTTTTTTCACACTATGTCCAATTGTAGAGCGTGTACCGTGTATTGATTCCACTGGGAAATATATAAGAGATAGGCTTGGCGCGGCGAGGTTGTTGGTGGGCCACCATGCCTGAAAGGAAAAATGCATGGAAACTAATCTGTGGTGGTACTTTTCCATTCATAAATGTTTTATCGTACCTTCAAAATAAACGACACTGACATGAAGTTTGTTCAATTCATCAGTAATGCCATGCAAGGAGAAACAATGTTCCATTTGAGTGACCCAGCTCGTGGGATCTAAGCCATCAAATTTGTTCACCTCAACTTTGGGAGGATGCGGTTCACGATGAAGGTGGTTGGAAGTAAAGGCCATGGAATGGGAGGAAGGTTGTTCAAAGGAGATAGGGCCCTGTAATTGACTCATCAATTTTTTCATGTCTTCAAAAAAGGTGTGCATGTTTTGTTTCATGTCTTTCATCTCCGAAGAGAGGAAGTCAACGTTGGAATTGAGGTTTTGGATGTTAGTCTTGTTTTGGCCGATGTTTATTTGAAAAGCAATAGTGGTGGTGTCAAGAGATTGGTTGCGGGTGTGGACCATTTGGGAGGTAGGCAGACAAGAAGTTGGTAGGCGGGTCCACACAAAAAAGAGGATATGGGTGAGGGGTACCAATATGATCAATGCGAGAGGATGAAGAAAATAGAATAGGTCTCAAAGAAGGGTGTCAAGAAGGGAGGGTGGGACCAAAAAAAAAAAGGCTTATAAGTGATAGATACCACTGCAATCAAGAAGAAGAGAGGAATCCAGTGGAATATGTCCCAAATAAGGGTGTCGGGAAGGTTGGGCGGGACCAAAGAAAAAAGGCTTATAAGTAATAGGTACCACTGTGATCAAGGAAAATAGAGGAATTCGATGGGACATGTCCCATATAAGGGTGTTGATGATACCACTATACTCCTGTAGAGTATAGTCCGGTTTGAATAACACTGTAGTGAACAAATACCCAAATTTTTAGTAATTAAAATTATGTATTAATTTTGCAACCTAGATGCAGGAGGCGGAGTTGCGCTACAAAATTTCCCCTCAGTGTTTGTGTTGTGTTGTTTCAATAGCAAGGGTTAGGGTTTTGAGGGTTCCTATGGATAAGGGTTTTCCCTGTTCTATAACTCTCTGATATACTCGTGGGGTCCAACAATAGTAATTGACACAATATCTCAGGGAACCAACTAAGGAGGCTCGATCATACCCCTAGCCATACTACCTTATTACCCATGTACATGAGAGTACTTTTCCTGAGTGTTTTTCTTCATGCCACTATAACAGTTAGACGACCGATAAGTTGATCTATAGCTGGTTTGAGGTGACCTATGGGACTCCCTATATACCTAAGGGTACATGGAAGTGAATGGTCAAGTACAAGTACTATCAAATGCGGTACTACTTGAAGGGATACCAATAGGGGTTATAGAGGTTTCCAACAAGGTGAAACAATGTGTTTCGAGTAACTCGTGAAACTGTTTGTATTTCCTACGTGTAGTCCTCCCCAACTGCAGTTTTACCCGTTGAGCGACATATCACTATGCTTTAAAGATGTCGACAATACATGTCTCTAGCCTGAAAGTGATATGATACCACTTTTAAGGTATTAGATGTATTATGCAGAGCATAAACAAATTTATTATGATGAATATCAACATAAAGAGAAAAATATAGAGAACAATGACACCATAAATGAGTCCTTTATTTATAGAAAGCCAAGTTCACCTACCTATTCGAGGGAGTAACCTCTAGCAAAGAAGAGCTCAATTAAAAAATAATTCTCAAGACAAAACTCTTCCATGCTTCTACTCCTATCTACACTATTTCAATCTTCTAGAGAACATTATGGAGGAAGATATTTCTAGAAGTGGAACCTTCTATTAGGTCTTCTTACATTAGACATGTTCACATTATTACATATGCCTTATTTAGAAGACCTTTATTACATAGAAAACATATTATTTTATCTACTTGAGGGGTTAGAGAGGTCAGAACCCTAACACGCCCTCCCCCTTTAAAAAATAGCCTTGTCCTCAAGGCTTGAGATGAGGAACTTGTTCAAAAGTGGCGATATATTCTTCCACTGTACCAAAATATTTCAGCTTTGTCAAATGGCTTAAATGATGTGTGTCAATGTCAAAAGATTCATAAATATCTGTAACAAACTAGGTCCAAGCAATATACCCTCTGTGTGATTTTTTATGCCATTTCCAGCATTCAGATCCAAATAAAGGACATCGATATGAAGTTTGGCCAAATCATCAGTAATTCCATGCAAGGAGAAACAATGTTCCATTTGAGTCAACCAACATGTGGGATGAGAGCCATCAAATTTATTCATGTCAACTTTGGGAAGACGTAGTTCACGATGAGGGGGGTTGGAATGAAAGGCCATGGTGTGGGAGGATTCATCGCCTTCAGGGTGTGAAGGTTGGTCAAAGGGAGTAGGGCTTTGGAATGGGTTCATCCATTGTTTTAGATTTGCAAAGTTTCTATTCACATCGACAAAGAGGGAGTCAAATTGGGTAGTGAGGTTGTCATATTTGGAATTGAGGGAAGCAATTTCAAAATTCTTGTGCTGGATGACAATCTTGTTTTGGTGGTTATTGGTTTGCAAGGCCGCACTGATGGTGTCGTCAAGTGTTTGTTTGTGGGTGTGGGCCATTTGGGAGGTAAACAAGTAAGAACTGAGTAGGTGGGTCCACACAGAAAAGGGTTATGGGTGAGGGGTACCATGATAACTAGTGCAAAGAGATAAAGCCAATGGAATAGGTCCCAAATAAGGTGGTTAGGGTGGGTGAGTGGGACCATGGGAAAAAAATATTTTAAGTGATGGGTACCACTGTGAGGAGGGTGAAGAGAGGAATCCAATGGGACATGTCCCAATTAAGGGTGACAGTGAGTGTTGTTGGGTATTTTACCCTACGGACTAATAAGCTAGGGTTCTAAGCCTATATGCAGATCATGACCCTTCAGATTTAACCTTTTACCTTCTACCCAAAATCTCAACCCCTTTTCTCAGACAAGCATAGGAAGAATGAACTA
>ML789086.1:429762-448401 GCA_009831015.1 Picea engelmannii | reverse complement strand
CTGCTATAATTAAATGTTCCATAGCATTCATCATTAATTCATTTACACAGCGGAAAACATGATAATATAAACAACACAGTCATGCCAAACGTGTTAAATCATAATTCAGAATACTTATCTTTTATCAGCTGGAGAAATCACCAGCCAAGTGCAGGCCTTCCACGAACCTCCCAGCCTTAGACCACACTGTTCATCATCTCAACAGTAGGTCACCCCTGAGCTAGGACCGAGCTCCACCCCAGGACAAGGAATCTAGACTCAGACTGAGGTTACAGGGAAGATAGCACATACACATTCATCAGGAAGAAGCTCTCCCAGGAATCTCCCACGCTCACTGCACACCGACCCTCATTCCCCACATGCCTGTTCCACCCCAGGAGAGTGCACCTTCTCTGTCACCTAGACAGTCCTTCGGCTGCCAGTCTCCCTTACCTTTGGTTACAGGAATAGACCGGACCGGAATTCTCTGGGCCTTATGGCAACTACAGGGGTTCCTTCCAGGAGTCCTCTTCTTCCTCTACGCACTCCCTCACTTGGAGGGGTTGCTCGCAGACCAACAAGCCTCACGTAGTCCAGTTCTGCACATTCACAACAATCCACAGGAAACACAGACAAATGCTTCCAACAACGGTTCGGCAATCACAGGATGATCTCACGGTGATGATTTCAGAGCAAGCTTCACGCACAGGCTAGCTCAGTTTTCCCATACAATCACAGAATGCTTCCACTTGAGTCCAACACAGGGAATTCGGGTTTAGGAATGCATTTCTGGGTTTACTAGAAAAGACACAGACTCATAGCTCTGGAAAGGGTATTACATGGTTTTCCTCAGTGAAACACGGCTAACGGTTTCAGAGATGAATCAGGATATCTGGCAGAGGTCGTACCTTCCATGCACAGAGATTCAGTTCAGAATGGAGGATCCCTCCCCCACGGTTTAGTTCAAGGATTATATTTTCATGCACCAGGGTTGACACTTTTCACCCTGGGAATTGCATGCATTCCATCCGTACGCCTTCCTCCCACCACTTGGGGAATCACGGGTCCTTCAAAAGGACTTAGGATAAAATAATGTGCACATGGATTTTTAGGAATAATAATAAAAAAATATTATTCCAGGCCTAAGCCCCCTAGGCTTAGCCCCTAGTTCCTCACTCAGCCCCTTTCCCATCTTCCATCCCCTAGTTCCTTGCCCAATCTGTGGACGCTCAGTCCCCCATCACTCTTTCATCGTGGTCGGTCTGCACTGGCAGTATTTATATTTTATTAATTGACCTGCATACATACAAGTACATCACAGGCTCTTGGCCTTCAACACTTAGGCTCCCTGGCCTAACAAAACTCATAAGCCTACAGCTTATACAAAACTTGGCTCACCAGCCTATAGAACATATTTACAATTCTTTGCATATAACATGATCTGTAACGGGGCTCGGCCTTGGGGACACTACAGATATGACCTCCAGCATAAGGAAAAGCATTAAAAGGGACGGAAGTGCCCCCAAGTTGACCTTGAAGAGGAGCATTAGAGCTCCCTGCCCCTAGACCCAAAGTCTGTAAAGTGGAGTGAGTGAGTGCAGGACTTGTACCTGAACTAGGCATACCGTATGAAAACGGAGAGCCTGTCGCACTAGGTGTTAAGGGAGTTGTGGTTGCCGCGATAGATGGGATTGGTCCACTGTGCGACGTAGTTGCGGCAGAGACCATGGTGGCCCAGACCGATGATGGAAAGTTAGGAGATGCTTCTCCTGTGGTAGCAACGGTGGTGGGAATGGAAGAATTCCCAAAGGAAGTAACAACGTTTGTTTCCATAGCTGTGTGAGGCACTACAGGCGTTCATAAAATTGGATTGGTACAATAAATTGTGGCCAAGTATCAGTGGTTGGGATTTCAACCAAACCAATATTGGCGGTTGATTCCTCCAGGAGTGGTTCAGGCACAATGGTTTGTAACCCGGTTGCTTTGAAAGACCCTTGTTGGTCTAGCTTCCGCCTCAATGGTGGCGGGGGTGGCTCCAGTATAACCGACGGCAGGCCCAGAAGCCTTCGTGACCAGTGGAGCTCAAGATCCTCCACTGTGTGAGAATATCCAAGACATGCTAAGGTATTCTACATGTTCAAACAGTAACACACACTAAAAAAAAAAAAAGCCCCTAGGAGATAAGACAAGCAAACTCTAAACTAGTTCGAAGAACAGTTACAACAACCAACACTAGAGCAACTTACCGATGCAAGTGCAACTCGAACACGAAATCACCCTCCAAGTATACTCTACAAAGAATGGCCTGATGTCTGTCCTAAGTACCGTGGTATACCCCAGCAGTCACCTGTGTATGTCCCTAAAAAGATTGGCAACTAGTTTGTCAGCACGCGAACAGTCACCAGGCGGGTACAGTCGAAAGTCGGGTAGACCACAATGAGCAGGGTATCAAGCCTGAAACCTATCAAGGGTATCGAGAGAAAATGGTCTGGAAGACAACTGAGGACCTCGAATAGATTCGAGACCCATGAATCCCTATGGCAAATGCAAACGACGGAATCCAAAAACAAATCCTCAATATGTGTTCTCCACTACGCTTGGTATGGCTTTGGAGGGGTTATCTCCACTACCTTTCAGCACGCAACCTCGTGTTTATTCCTTGTGTTAGAGGGGGGTCCCAGATAACTTCCACAAAACTGGACTTCTACACTCCCTATCATAGACTCCGATGTTTGGTTTTGAATGGCCTTAGAGAGTTTCCTCTCCAACCTAATCCAAGGCCCTAGTCCTGAAATAGTTTGTGAACCCTACAAACAAAAGGTCTAATATATTTTAAATTAGCATTTCTTTTATGGGCTTTCTTACGTCACGGGGTATGAAGGTGAAACTGATGATGTGTAAAGACGAAAGCAAAAACAAATGAAAAAATGCTGGAAACAAAAAAGGCTTTTACTAAATGCAAAAACTCAACAACTTTTCACAAAGAAAGATTTCTTTTCTTTTCAATTTTTCTAATATTTTATGCAGCAAACATAAAGGACTTTCGCTCGACTACGAGCTACTTATGCTCTAAATTCACTGCAAAAACTTATGAACAAAAAGACTTCTCCCTAGCTATTGATGCAGAAACACAATCTTCAAACAAAGAAGAAAATGAAAAGATTTTTTTTTCTCTCTCTTTTTTTTTTTATTTACGTGCTAATCAAGCAACAAAGGGAAAATAACGACAAGCCTAAAACCAAGAAAAAAAAAATTCTGGCTTAAAGCACAGATCGCAAAGAATCAAAGCAAAGACACCCAATGACAATCAAGAAAGCAAAGACTCTTACGCTTGTCTAAAAACCATAAAACAATTTTTTTTTTCTTTTTATCTTTTCTATCAACTAGCAACTAAGAAAAAACAGGCTAAGGGTAAGAGGCCCTAACCTACTAATTGTTCAACCCTAGACTCAAACACCTGAGAGGAACACTTCTCACCAAAGGAGGGGATGACTGCCCCACCCTGATTGAAAAGTAGCCTGTCAAGCACGCTACTGTCACAGAAACAACATGCGTGCGAATGCGTGCTGAGCTAAAACAGGACGCGTGTACATGCAGTCTGACCTTGTACAGGCTGCGTGTATGTATAAATTCTAAGACAAAAAATAAAAATAGGCAGCCCAGACCCAGAAGAGGCCTCTGGTATTGACAACTAGGGTCCCTTGAAGGCTTGGATGCTTCTTCTAACAGAAAAGCAAAATAATTTCAAGGAATAACAAAACACAAAAGACAAATTGAGACAAGACTGTGAACCAGCAAGACTCAGACAGGACACAGAAAAGCCCTGAGAATGTATAATTCTGATAGGGAAGAGGAGGACTGCCTCTTAAGTTCTCTAAGCTCCTACATGCTACTGAAACCTCTACAACTAGCGTTCACACGTGGGCTGTAAAAGGTTAGGGCATGGGTACACACGTGCAGGCCTTCTGCAGGCCGCGTGTACCTTTGTGTGTCTCAAAAATTTCCATCAAGCAACAGTCAGGGAAAACTGGTATAAAGAACCAGGCTCCCTGCTAGCTCAGGCCTTACAGAAAAAGATAGGCAAAGAAACATAAAATCTAATCTCTTAAACTACCCAAAAACTCAACTAAATCCAGAAACCCTAAAGAGTATCTTCCCCAGTACGGTTGCCAATTTTGTTGTTGGGAAAAATACCCTACGGACTAGCAAACTAGGGTCAGACTTGCATGAAGATTTTGACCGTAAAGAAATTACTTTTTAACCTTCGACCCAAAACTTAAACTCCTCTTTCATGATACATGCATGGAAAGGAACCACTAACCTTGTTACTGATGTTTGGTGTAGATCCTCCGTTGTGCTTCGACCGCTTGCTTGCGCTGCTCCTTCCAAAGATAACCTGTAATCAAAGCGAACAACTATGCATGCATGCTACTTTTATACTTGAGGGTTAGAAATTAAGCATAAATTAAACAAACCATAGATAACTCATGCATTGGGAAAGGAAAAGTATTCTTTTATTATTTGAACAATGAATCAACTTACAATCAAATTCGAGACCGGCCACCGCTCCTTGATCCTGATCCTGGGCTCCTCCTCTTTTGTCCTCCAACTGCTTTGCATTAATTCTCCTTTGGCTTGAGAAAAGGCTAAAGTGTTGGGACAATGGATTCGGCAAATGGGCAGAGTTTCTTCGCTATAATTTTCCTCCTCCAAATGGTACCCCTACCCCTTCTTTTATAGGCTAGAAGGAGCTAGGGTTTTGGACGAACTCTTAGCCATGCATGGCCGGGAGTTTCAGTTAACTGACCCATAGCTTTTTGTCCCATCGGAAACTTTCCTATTTTTGTGTTTTGTTAGGTACACGCGGGCTATAGTAGGCTTGCCAGCGTGCACACGCGTGCAGTAGTGGGTTAGGGCGTGTGGGCCTTGACCCAAGAGGATTTTCAGAGAGGTTCTTCAGCAAATGTTTTGGCAATGAAGGGATATGAGTTGGCCTGATGCCATGTAAGCATGTGTGGTGCAATTTAGGGTTATAACAGAAGGCCTAGCTATGGTCTACGCACTGCAGAAGTTCAGACATTACTTATTGGGAAAACACTTTAAGATGTTCACAGATCACTTAGCCATTAAATACCTAGTCAACAAGCCATTGTTGGGGGGGAGAATCTGTCGATGGTTACTACTATTTCAAGAATTTGACTTTGAAGTAATCGTTAAGCCAAGAAAGTTGAATGCATGACCTGGCCACCTATCAAGGGTCACAAACGGAGAAGAACCCATGAATTTAGAGGACAAATTTCTAGACACACAATTATTTTCAGTCTATATCGTTGATGATTACTTTGCAGATATCATTCATTACTTGAGCACATGTATTGCACCACAGGAATACAACAACACACAGAAGGAAAACCTGGTAGTCTGGGCTGCAGATTATCAACTGATCGCAGGACACTTATGCAAAATGGGTGTAGATAGCATCTTGTTAAGATATGTGTTAGAACACGAAAGACCAAGAGTTTTAGCAGAAGCCCATGAGGGAATGGCTTGAGGGAATTATGTCGGCAAAGCTACTACAGAGAAGGTATTGCACGTAGGACTATGCTGGCCAACCATTCACTGAGACTCGAAGGAATACTATCAAATATGCAATGTCTGTCAAAGGGTAGGTAAACCCAACAGAAGGGGAGAGATGCCATTGTGACCACAAGTAACATTGTAGGCATTCGATAAGTGGGAAATAGACTTTGTGGGACCAATCAATCCACTAGTGAAAAGAACAGGAGCAAGGTACATTACCATCGCGACAAAATACCTAACAAGATGGGCGGAGGCCACACCAGTGAAGGATTGCAGTGTAGAAACAACAACAAACTTTTTATTTGAACAAGTAATCACTCGATTCGAGTGAACAAGATTTTTTATGAGCGACCAAGGCACACATTTCATAAATAACACTATCAACGCTATGACTGAAGATTTTGAAGTCCGTCATCAAAAGAGCACACCATATCACCCACATGCAAATGGCACAATAGAGGCATTTAACAAAATCCTTGAGAATGTGCTGAAAAAGATTTTTAATGTCAACATAGATGATTGGGACTTCAAAGTACTAGCAGTATTATAGGCCTACAAGACTACGTGTAAGAATTTGATAGGGCACACGCCATTTAAACTGGTATATGGCCAAGAAGCAGTAGTGCCATTAGAATTTCTGGTACCCAGTTTGTGCATAGCAACAATTACACACATGACAGAACAAGGCGCAGTATAGGAGAGACTAAATTAGTTGATGACCATGGAGGAAGACCAGATCTTAATAGGATTCCACCAACAAGTTCAGAAAGTGAGGGACAAAGATTGGCATGACAGACACATCAAGAAGAAAACATTCAAGGATGGATATCTAGTATTGATGTATGACATCAAATCTTTTCAACACCAAGGAAATCTCAGAATGAATTGGCTAGGACCATATGAAGTAAAAACTATCACAGACGGAGGATATGTACATTTGAAATACTTAGCAGGCACAGAACTTAGAGGAATGATCAATGGGATCCAACTGAATCCGTATAAGGACAGTCGACCACCCACTGCGCAGTAAAAATAAAAAAATAAGAAAGAGCACGCATACCTAGGAACACAAACTCGGCGAGGATAAGGCTAATGGCCAGGTCAAAAGGGAAACAAGCGGAAACCAAACATATGACAAAAACAATATGAAATGATGAAGTTATGTGGAATTGAATGCTGGAAAGGACCGATGGGATGCCGGATTAATCACACCAACTGGAGACAACAAGGGAGAGTAATGGCAAGTATGAAAGAACATGAGGTGCATTGAACCCATAATTAAGGTAGCATCCTCAACAAGTTTCATACGATTCCCATACAATGCACGAACGCGGGAGAAAAGAGGCTAACTGCGAAAAGAGAACAAATAGAGAGCGATAGAGGCTAAGGAGCATAGAGAAGAGTTCACAGAGGTCACATAGACCATTCAAACTCAAAAAAAGTTTGACAATCACCACCATGGCACCACCAAAGCAAGAAAAAACAAGCCAGACTACTAAACAACCCAGAGTTAGAACCAAGTCACGGGTACAGTTGGAAGAAGATGAACAACAACTGTTAGAGATTGTCAATGTCGATGAAATTTCATCACCAGATACGACACCGGTGAATCCCACGCCCATGGTGGAATAAACCCAATGACTAGTACCAAAGGGCATGAACGTAGATATGCAGGAAGACGCACAATAACAACACAATCTGGAAACATAAACCCTGAAGGAGGCACAACCAGAAAACACCAAAGTAGCTCTGAGAGGTAATGGAACGACGATGAATCAGGAAGCAATAGTCGAACCAGATGAGTCTCAAACAACTGTGTCAGACCACCCACTGGAAGGAACAGTAGAAGATGTCACATACTAGCCAGAATAGTATTCCAAAGTAAAAACGCTAGCCGCTGGAACTTCGATCTAGCCACCACTGAAGAAAGACAAGCAACAGGTACCAAGGTCACCTCACAAGCAACCCATCGCAACCCTCGTTTTACCGTGTATACCATATGGTGTACGAGTGGAATCATGATTGCTAGGGCATGTCAAGAAGCTAAAATACTTGGACCACGATGTAGAAGACACAGACACGTTTCCATAATTTGCAAAGAGAGTATATTTAGATACTGTGGGCATAAATCTGGTTGGGGAACTGATTGATCAACCACTCTAGTGGGAAACAAGATTGGAGAAAATAGGGATTTTAGGTCTGCTATACCTACCACACTTTGGCAGAGGACAGTACACAAACAATTGTGTCAAAAAACTGATGGCAGTCACACATGGCAGGGGCATATGGTTGGATAATCTCGTCACAATAGACGTAGAGATCATCGCACACATTACAGGATTTCTCTCCAGGGGCATGGATCTCGCACAATTTCTCAATGATGAGAAAAAGGAGAAATCACTTGTGGAGGAGATGAAGAATGAGTATAGTATCGATAGGGGGACACAAGGAATCATTATCAAGAGGATCAACGATGTCGCAACCCAGATGGCCGCAAAAATCTTGGCCTACAAACTTATGAGAAAATTCCACAGGGAGGAAGTTTCAACTGGGGTTGTCGCAGTTGTAGCTCAGTGTGTCGAAGGAACCATAGTGAGATGGGCACCCTATCTCTTGAACTTGTTCTTGGATGACTTCAAGGATGCATAGGATCTAGGAACAGAGTTTCACTATTCATGGCTAATCATGTTGATAGCTATCGTAGGATGGAAGGAACCGAGTTACACATTCTTTGAAACCAAACCCAAGTCAAATTATGGAGTGAGGTACTTATCACTTGGCGTTGCATCGGATGCTAAGCACAAGACAATGAATGCATATGTATTCGAAGGATACCTTCATGACCTACAAGAGGCCATCTCCAACATTTGGAGAATAACACCAAAGGTTTTCACATAGTACCGAGACATCACCAAATTCAAATCCACACAACATACGATGTGGATACAGGTGTAGAAAGACCCCAATAAGAAGTGGCTACAAATTCACTACTGTATCATGGAGGGTGACATCGACATGGTTATCAAAGACTGGGAAGATGGGTGAAAGATTCCAATCCTTATCCAAGAAATACCTACAAAGACAGTAGAAGAGGAGGAAGGGCAGGAAGGAACACAGACTTAGGAAGTCTCAGTGCCCAAGAAATGGAGGATGGGCCAGACAAAAAGAAAGCAGATAGACAAAGGGGAAACTAAGACAGGAACCCAGAAGGGTAAAAATAACACTACACGGCTGGCTCAAGTGCAACAGAACCAGGCTGAGGCAACACAAGGGAAGCCACCAAGTCCCAATCCACAAGAACTAGGTTTGAATAAGAGGCTAGCCACGCAGATAGGAGGAGCGTGAAAGAATATGAAGGTGTAAAGAAAACCTCCAGAATATACGATCATGGAGGATGATGGAGAAATGATAGCCCGAACGGTTCAAGATTGTATATTCAAAGATTTTGACAATGTTGCGCACCACAAGGACATAATTCAATAGGAGTTGGCAGACATGAGGTAGTTCCTCAAGCAAATTGGGGAAGTACTGACAACGGGAAGTAGCATGGGAACAGGTTCATCAACATCACCGACAAAAGAAAGACTGGAAGAATGAGAGCACGACACAGTTCATAAAATACCGCAGCCAAGTGTAACATTCCACATTACACCCAGTATGTTGTGCATGGACAAGATCGTGTGGTAGACACCCCTAAAGGATGTAGCCCAAATCCAACTGGTATTGCTGCGAATACCATCCAAATCTCTACACAAATTGCAAGTTATTGTTATCCATGAGGTACAGTCTTGTGCATGCACAGATTTAGCCGAATTTCAACAGGCAACAGAGAAGTGGGACATGTCAAAAATAATATGTGAGCATGCTAATTTCAAAACCCAAGAGGAGAGGGAGTGCAAGAATGAACTGGAATGAAAAGTGGTAGGAACTTACGAGAAGATTCCAAAGACCGCACAGAGGGGTGGAATCACAACAACAAAAAATATTGATTAGATTGTGAAAACAATCGATCAATATCAGAAGGAGATTGAGAAATTTCGAGAGCATCTCACACCAACCATTCCACCAGTAGTAAAGGAGCAAAGGAAGCAGGAGGCAACAACGCAGTTGCAAGAGATAGAGCAACAAGTCAGCACAACAACCGACTTGTTCGATAAAGCAACACAGCTTTGGACAAAGTTAGAAGAGGATCAGAAAGTCTAGAAGTGGGACAAGGAAGAAGAAAGGATAAGTCTAGCTATCCAAGACCTCAAGCAAAGGCAGAAGACAATGTCCATCACGGAGCACGTCAAAGGGGCACATGACATGAAGAAACTGCAGGAAGAACTCACCATTGCGCAAACACGAAAGAAAGACCGTCAGGTTCAAATGGAACCATTTCAAGAGTGGGTAGCATAAGTCCTTGCACAGGCAGAGGAAGCCAATAAAAATATAACATAGACCCAGGCAGAGTGCACGGAATTGATCAGTGACGAAATTTCAGTCCAGATAGTGGACACACTCAAGGAGAAGACCGTGCATGCGCAAACACAGGCAACATAGCTCAAGGAAAAGTTCCAGGCGATCACCAGGGAGATCGAAGATTTTTGTTAGGTGGCTCAGGACGAGCCACATGTCAGTGTTGGGGGCCTGTTGGAAGCAGACCAAAGAGGAAAGAAAGGCGATTTTGGGAAAGAAAGCATGCACGAGGAAAATGACAGCTGGAAGGAAGAACAACACATGCGCATGCAGGGAAGACCTAATGACGTTAGGGTTAGGGTTTTGGTAATGTATTGTAATGGATGAAGAGCCATAAATGTATAAATATAGATACTTAGGTATCATAGGGGCTTCAGTTTTGATTATTTGAGAGACTAATTGTTATTATAGAGAAAAGTGTTGTAGTGAGTCGATATGTAATATTTTGTTGTATGACTTATTTTGGTAAGATATTGAGCTAGAAAGGATGGAGGAGGGTAGATCTAAAGGGTTAGATCACAGGATGAGGAGCCTGGTGCGATCTAGTCCGCCTCATATAGATCTCACCCAACTGAGAAGAGTTGTAAAGTGTGTGGCACTGTAGATGCGGAAATACTATAATAGAAGAGCCAAGAGCCAAATCTTTGTGGACGTAGCCCAGGCGGGGGTGAACCACGGTAACACCTATGTTATGAGATTGAAGGCATGTGTGTCTTTATTTCTTTTAAGTAAATATTGCTATAATGAATGAATGAGTTGTTATAATTCTTGCATAATCGTTAATGACAATACATTGTGTTTACAAGTTACAATAGTGGTTCAATATACAGTTCTCATATCTCGCACTCAATTCTAGGCTGTAAACACATGATTATTACAACCACCCATTAAGACTATCTTGGGTGAGATTGTGCACTGCACTCCTTGCGCTGTGTTTCCTTCTAGTTTACTAGGAGGGCCGATAGTTTTAGAGGCTTTGTTGGAAATTTGAATAGACATGAACCCTGGGTTAATCAATACAAACTCAAACATAGTAGAATAGTAACCAACAGGGATCCATGTTCTTCATATATCCTTGACAGGGATGATTTTAGGGGCTAAATTTCGCTCATGGGATAATTTTCCATGGTTTTTCCAAAAACGAGATTCGTTATTTTAAAAATGATTCACCCAAATTATATAGGATAAAATTATTTTACTTGAAAAATCCCAAAATTTTATAAAAACTATATAAAATACTTATAAATTTGAATATTTTTAAAAAAATATCGCCAAATTATAGTTGACACATGAAGGATTAGTAATATTTGCCAAGGTTTCTACATTTTAAAATAAATTTCCATCCTTAAAATCATCCTTGATCCTTGAAAGGGAATCAACAACCACATTTTATTTTCCTTTCTTGTAAATTATCTCATAATCATAACCAAACATTTTGGTCAACCACTTACGTTGCTCTGGGGATGCAATTTGTTGTTCCAAGTAACATTTGAGGCTGCAATGATCTATATTTATTTGGATGTGATGTCCAAGTAAGTAAGGATGCCATATGTCCACTACATGTAAGATAGCCAACATTTCCTTTTCATAGGTGGATTTTACCAGGTGTCGCTCAGATAGTTGTTTGCTATTGAAATCCAAAAGTCTACCATCTTACATGATAATTGCACCAATGTCTTTCCTAGAAGCATCACATTCTAGAACAAAAGTATTGGTGAATTCAAGCAATGCTAGAACATGATTCATGCACATAACCTATTTCAAGGATTGGAAGGATTGATTATCTGCATGAGTCCAACTTGAAACATTCTTTTTGAAGAGAGTAGTGAGGGGATCTACAATTTTTCCATAATTCTGAACAAACTTGTGATAATAGCCTGTTAAATCTAGGAAGCCACACATAATGTTAAGATTTTTAGGGTGAGGCCAATCCTTAATAGCTTATATTTTCTTATGATCCATATGTACACCATCCTTTCTAGCGATATGTTGAGACAGTAAGTGTAAGACTTGATCCACATGGACCATATGGGATTGCCAAGTTTTACTATAGATGAGAATATCATCAAAGAAAACTAATACAAAACGATATAGGGAAGGAAATAAGACATTATTCATGAGACTTTGAAAAGTGGAAGGCACATTAAATAATTCAAAGGACATGGCCAAGAACTTATAATGGCCCTCGTGAGTGTGAATGGGGATATCGACCTCTTTCATACATATTTGGTAGTAGCCAAAATGTAGATCAAGTTTGGTAAAGCATTGAGCACCACTCAATTCATCCAAAAGGTCATCAATGAAAAGAATGTGGAATTTATCTTTAATGGTAATTTTGTTGGGGTGCAAAAATTAGGACACATGCACCATGTGCCTTCTTTCTTGAGTACCATGATAAGCCCTAAATAGTGGCACATTACCCCTTAATTGGGGAATATTACATTAGTAATGTTATTTTATTTATGTTGGCTTGGGTGTTTTAGTTGTAGTTGTACCTCCTAGTCTCCTATATATACCAAGGATACATTTTCATTTGGAATCATCTTGTATTTGGAAATTTATGTGATGTATAAGGACTTTTCCCCCTCGAAGATGCTTATTATCTGAAATTCTATATTTTTCAAGGCGTTGAGTACTTATTCTAAGGTTTTTCTATGTTATCTTGATATTTGGTTCTTAACATTTGGTATCAGAGCTCAAGGTCTTGGGGTTTCGCTGCTACATTTGAGACACCTTGGAATTTTTGCTATAAATTTTTTTCTACGCCGTTTCAGAAGGAACCCCTTGGAGTATTTAGTAGACGAATCAAGGTATGTTGGATTCAAATTTCATCTCCTGAGGCCTTATACTTTCATATATACAACCTGTGTAATATAGGGTTTTGGAATCATCCTGACTTTAGTCATCGTTAAATTTCGTTATGAAATTTTTTCTATAACGTTTCAGGGCCTGAAATATGGAGGATATTCACAGAAATTATTAAGGTATCTATGATAAAAATGTCAGCTTATGGGTCATCTTACATTTGTAGATACACCCTGTGGAATATAGGGTATATGACTAGTTCGATTGACTAGTCTCAAGAATGTGTTCCAGGTAAAACAATCATAAATTATTCATCAAGTATCCAAATTGAGTGCAACTAGTTACATTGGATAGTTGACAGTCTGTAGTATTTCTGGTACAATTTTTAGAATTTTATATCAATTATTTTGTGTGGGGCACTCTATACAAGTGAGATATCCTGGAAAGGCCAAAAATCAACAAGTTGTGGGAAATTTACCATAAATTCCACTTGTCACATCCAATTTTGATCAAACCCATGGCATTACAGAGAAGAAATATCATAGAACTACAAAAAGAGAAATTTTCATACCCAGAAGGGCCAAAATTGTGGAGATACAACAAAATAAAGATTGTTTAGCAGAACCACCTCAAAATCAAGGTTTAAAGTGATACTTGGCCAACATGCCACCAAAAAAGGGAACTTCTACACCAAATTAGCCTCCATACAGTCCTACTTGGACTCTTGATGAAAGTGAAGATATGCGTAGGGACATAAATTATTTACAAAAGAAGACAATAAAAAAAGATGAACTACAAGGGATGATCGATTCAACTGAAGCTAAGATGGAGGCAATAATAGATACTAAGATAGATTGTTTAAAAAGGGAGATCATGGAAGGACTGAAAAGTTTCCTAATAGAGATGACACCTGAAAGTGAAAATGTATCCCATGAAATTCATGATGAGGACACAAGGAATATGAATCAAGAATGGAGAAACTCTAACCTTGGGTTGAAGATCAACCACTTTCGTAAGATCGATATGAATAAGTTTGATGGCAACAACCCAATCACATGGATACTTCAGATGGAGCAATTCTTTGTTCTACATAATGTGCCACATACACAAAAGGTACAAATTGCTTCTTTATATTTAGAACCCAATCAATCTGTGTGGTATCGATGGATTTTTTCTCAGAAATCACTTATCACTTGGACAATTTTCATGGAAGAAATGATAGCACACTATGAGGATACAAGGAGCAATACCTTATTTAGCAAATTGATAAATCTCAAGCAAAAGGGTTCAGTTACAAAGCACATTGAGAACTTCTAAATATTGAATATAAAGGTAACATATATTCCAGATGAGCACTTGATTGATGTATTCATAGAAACTTTAAGGGATAACATTCAACATGAGGTTCACCTTTGGGAACCCAAATCATTGGAGAATGCATTTAAGGTGGCAAGAAATGTTGAAAGTAAAAATATGGCTATGGCTACTAGAAGGACCACTCCTAACATCTATCGAGAGAATAATGTTCCTTCTTCTAAAAGACCTCAACCTACAAAGTTGACAACTCAACAATTGGAGGAAAGAAAAGCAAAAGTTTTATGCTTTAATTGTGACAACAAGTACAGTAAGGGACATAAGTATGGTGAGAATAAATTATTCTACATAGATTGTGAAGTGGAAGAAGAAAATGAACAAGAACAAGAACAAGAACCATCTCAAGATGAAAACGTAGAAGCGATTTCTTATGAAGAGTTGAATCCCATGATATTGTGTAATGCATTAGCTGGAATTAACACTCAAACCCTCAAGATCGAAGGATATATCAAAAAGAAAAAGGTAATAGTCCTAATTGATTATGGTAGTACTCATAATTTCATTCACTATAAATTAGTCGAAGCTCTCAATTGCTTTGTATATCTAGCACCAGAGTTTCAAGTAATGATTGCAGATGGAGGAACTATCAATTTCTCAGGAAAATACAATAAGATCAATCTTACTATGGGGGAATATGTAATGAATAGTCCAATTATTTCTATACCCATGGGTGGTGCAGATGTCATACTAGGAATCCAATAGTTACAATCATTAGGAACAATGGCTTTTAATTTTCAAGAACTTTTCATGAAATTTTCATTGGAAGGAAAAAAAATTGAGTTAAGAGGTATCACAGGGAAACCCAGTAAGGTGATAAGCTCTAATGGCATGACAAAATTATTGAAAAAAAGAGGCATCAAGGTGTAATTGCACAACTATGCTCACTATATGTTCAAACATCTAAGCCATCTATTCCTCTAGATCTCCAAGGGATCATTGATAAGCATTCCAAAGTATTTGAAGATATTCCTAAAGGTCTTCCAGCCACTCAAAATCATGATCATGATATTCACCTAATTCCTAGGAGTGTTCCTCCTAACATCAGGCCGTACATATACCCTTATGCCCAAAAAACTGAAATTGAGTGTATGGTTGAAGAAATGTTAGAGGCTGGAATTATTAGACCTAGCCAAAGTTCTTACTCTGCACCGGTGGTAATGGTACTATAGAAAAATGGCTCATGGCATATGTGTCCAGATTATAGAGAGCTCAACAAGATCACTATTAAAGATAAGTTTCCCATTCCTGTCATTGATGAATTGTTAGATGAACTACATGGAGAAATATATTTCACAAACTTGGATCTCCATTCAAGGTATCATCATATTAGAGTGAAGGAAGAAGATATCCCAAAAACAACATTTCAAACTCATGAAGGCCATTATGAATTTTTGGTCATGCCTTTTGGCCTTACAAATGCACCTTCCACATTCCAAGGGTTGATGAATTCCATTTTCAATACCTTCCTTCGAAAATTTGTGTTAGTATTGTTTGATGATATACTAATCTATAGAAAGTATTGGGAGGATCATGTGTGACATGTTGAAATGTGCTACAAATACTAAAGGAGAAACAACTCTATGCTAAACCATACAAATGTTTGTTTGGGGTGAAGGAGGTAGAGTATTTGGGTCATATTGCATCTCATGATGGTGTCAAGGTAGACCCTAACAAGATTAATGCCATGATGGACTGGCCGATTCCCAAAACATTGAGGAATCTTAGAGGATTTTTGGGTTTGACAGGTTACTACCGCAAGTTTGTTTGGAACTATGGGAGAATAGAAGCACCTTTAATGTCACTAACTAAGAAGGATGCATTTTCATGGACTCTAGAGGAAACTAAAGATTTTGAACAACTTAAAGAGGTGATGTGAAAAGATCTTGTCTTGACCACACTAGACTTCACAAAAACCTTTATTGTGGAATGTGATGCCTCGAGAAATGGCATTGGTGCTGTCCTAATGCAAGAAGGAAGGCCCTGGATTTTGAAATTCGACCACTCAATGGAAAGGACTTACAATAACCCATTTATGAGAAGCAAATGATGGAAATAGTACATGCATTGAAGAAATGGTTCCCTTACCTAATAGGTAGGCACTTCAAGGTCAAAATAGATCATGATAGTCTTAAATACTTCTTGGAACAAAGAATATCTTGAGAAGAACAACAAAAATGGGTGACCAAGATATTGGGTTATGATTTTGAAATCATCTATAAAAAAGGGAAGCAAAATGTTGTGGTAGATGCACTCTCAAGAAAGGATTAAGTTGTTGAGGCCTTTCTCTGTGCTATCTCGATCATCCAACCCAATTGGATAATAGAAGTGAGAGATGGATGGAAGAATGATGAAAACATGTGGACTCTCATTCAAAGGTTGCAGTAGGATTCCAGTGCATCAGATACATTTACATGGAAAAATGATTCATTATGGTACAAAGATCGCTTATATTTAGGTAAGAAATCCGAACTCAAACAAAAGGTACTATTGTAATTGCACACCTCTCCGGTAAGAGGGCACTCAGGATTTTTGAAAACCTACCATAGGGTCAAGAAGGATTTTTTGGGGATGGCCTTAAAACTGATGTTCAAAGGTTTGTCGCAGAATGTTTGGTTTTCCAACAAAATAAGGTGGAAACAATTAAGACCCCAGGTATTTTAAAACCATTAGCCATCCCAAGTTAGCGATGGGAGGAGGTTTCCACGGATTTCATCACAGGGTTACCGAAGCCTGAAGGAAAGAGTGTCATCATGGTGATTGTTGATAGAATGGCCAAGTACGCAAACTTTTGTGCACTCTCTCATACCTTCAAAGCAAATATAGTTTCCACCACATTCATGGAGGCAGTTCAAAAACTGCATGGAATCCCAAAGATTATTGTAAGTGACAGAGATCCTATCTTCACTGGACTTTTTTGAACACAATTATCTTCTTGTTTGGTTACTCAATTGGATCATAACTTATCCTATTATCCTCAATCTGATGGACAAACTGAGATAGTGAACAAATGTCTGGAAGGATACCTTCATTGCTTTGTCTCTGATAAACAAACACAATGGTTCAAATGGTTACCCTTGGCAGAATGGTGGTATAACACTTCCTTTCATACTGCAACAAAAATGACACCATTTATGACACTCTATGGATACCACCCTCCTTCCTTCACTTCTTATCTAAAATAAAAATCTAAGGTTCAAGCAGTGGAAGATCAAATCGAGAATAAACAACAAGTTCTCCAAATCTTAAAGGACAACCTGACCATGGCACACAATCGCAAGAAACAACAAGCATATCAACATCGTAGTGAAAGAAGTTTTGAAGAAGGGGATTAGGTGTTTTTAAGACTACAAACATACAAATAGATGTCCCTCAAGCAAGCCAAGAAGGATAATAAATTATCACCAAAGTACTATGGCCCTTATAAGGTATTGTAAAATATTGGTACTATGACATACAAATTGGAGTTGCCTGCATCCTCACGAGTACACCCAGTTTTCTATGTTTCATGCTTAAAGAAGGTTATAGGTGACAAGATCCCAGTTCAAACTATATTGCAAGAACTTGACGAGGATGGAAAAATCATATTGGAGCTTGAATCCATCACTAACACAAGAATTCGCCAACTAAGGAATAGATCCGTTTCAGAGTATCTCATTAAGTGGAGGAAACTACCTGCTGAAGATTCCACTTGAGAATATGAGTCTTTTATACAAAAGCATCCATAATTACTCAAGTGTTGCAGACAACACTTGTCTCAAGGGGAGGGGCATGATAAGCCCTAAATAGTGTCACATTACCCCTTTAATTGGGGCATGTTACATTAGTAATGTTATTTTATTTATGTCGGCTTGGGTGTTTTAGTTGTGTTGACGGGAAAAATTGAACGTCCGTCAACTGAGAGAGTGGAACCGGTCCGGGGTTGTCTAATAACCCAAGCCGTTTGGAATGAACCACCCTCACGGGTTTAGCGGCTCCGTTAGCTGATCTAAGGTCCTAGGAAAACCAAAGATAAAACTAATCTAAACTAACTAATCTAACTAAAACTAAATAAAACAAACTAAACTAACTAACAATAAATAAAACAAACTATTACTAACACTAAAACAAACTAACTAATCTACTATTTACTAACTACTAACTATGATATAACTTATTCACAAAATGTACAATATTTTTGAATAAAACCTGGAAAACTCATTTGCTTTCTGTCCTAAGACAACGAAAGGTATTTTTTATTGATTTTATAATTTTATAAACAAGAAATAAAACTTACTGAAATTAAACAATCTAATATACTAATTCTACACATATATCTAACTAAACTTATATCTAAACTAAACAACTAATAAATATACTAAACAAACAAATGACAAACTGACCTGGAAACGCTCCAAATTTGTCCTGTGTATGATGACTTCGAAGCTGGTCGGAGGAAGGAAACTC
>ML789086.1:372715-416094 GCA_009831015.1 Picea engelmannii | reverse complement strand
TTCCTTCATCTTTCACAAACGCTTTCCTGATGATGGACCACAATAGTTTGGTCTGAAACGTCGAAAAACATAAAACCTATGCGATGGATCCGAAAGAACTCTCTGAACAAAACAATGATCGCAAAAGTCTTAGAACAGAAAAACTTTTGAGATGTGGGGAAAGACAGTGTATAGAGTCTCTTACCTGTCTAACCACTATTTCAGAGTCGCCAAATACAACCAGGTTTTGAATGTTCATATCCAAGGCTTTTCTGAGACCTTGCAGTAAAGCCTCATATTCTGCAGTATTGTTAGTACATTCAAATTCTAGTCTACAAGCCATTAATGTCTTGTTACATGCCGGATCGATAATGATGCAGCCTGCACCAGCTCCTTCTTTAGACTTAGAACCTTTGAAATATAGAGACCAAATTTGGTTTCCATCGAGCACATGGGACTATTGCATAGAAGCTGTTGGTTGCATGTATGCTACAATCTCAGACTGTTGTTCTGGATTGTTGATAGGTGAAACCTCAGCCATGAAATTTCTGAAGAAGGTGTCCATCCCTTAGGCTTCGGGTGAATCAACAGAAGGTGTATATGGTTTGTTAGGATTGTTCAAATATGTGACCGTGAACTTAAGGTAACGCTCACGATTCACCCTGATCTTGTTAGGCTTACCATTCTCTGGAAGCCATAAGTGAGACCAGTCCATCGCGAAGTAACCATGTAGCTGCTCCGACCAATCCCTGCTCAAAAATAGACCATACATTTCTGGAATATCCACAATGATTATATCAATAACCTGATGAACCTTAGGGTTAGACGATAATCTAATCAATACATTTTTTAGTTCGCCTATAACTTTAACATCTATTTGATCAAGTTGTATGATTTTTAAAGTAGATGGTTCCACTTCGACATTAATCTTTTGGAAAATAGACCAAGGCATCACATTGGATGACGCTCCCGAGTCCACCATACAATTATGCACATTTCTGTTGAAAATCTCGAAAGTTAAAAGAAAAGGAGGTACATTCTTACGAGTACTAAGAGTAGTAGCTTGTGGCTTTTTACTCTCAATTTCTGATGCTACTTTATCTACATTATTTACATTATTTACATTATTTACAGGGGTTACAGGAAGGCTTCCTTTATCTTGAGGATCGGGATTATTTTTACTGGAAGTCTTCTGCGGAACTTTGCTTTTCACAACCTTGTTACCATTTGAATTACCATTCTTGCCATTCTCTGAAATATTTTGCTACATCTTTTGTAACAAAAATGGAAATTTCAACAACTCATAAATAGAAATGTTAGCCCTTAATTTTTTAAGATCTTCAACAACATCATAATCCAAGTTAGGACTGACATTACTCTGTTTAGTTTTTGCTGATTTAGATGGCTTTGGAGGTGAATTTGTAGTGTTCTCGGTAGAAGGCTTGTTTGTTGTCTTACTCCTAGTGTTATAAGGGTGAACAGTCTCGAAGTTAGCTTGAAAGATACTATCCGAGAAGTGTCCAAAGATGTTTGGAGAAGATTCTTCTTCTTGAACTGTTTCCTATTCGACTTCCTCCTGAGGGATATCAGGGGGCATCAAGTTATATTGGGCTTCTAGAATTGTTTGAAGGGCACATTGCAAACTTTCTAGATTTAAGCCTTCGGGGTTTGGGTTAGGTCGATTGGTAGGAAAGGGATTTCGGAAAGGAGGTTTGTAGGGTCCTTTACACGAGGAAGCTTCTTCAGTCGACCTTTTTAAGTCTATAACTTGATTCGAAAGTTTTTGAACAACTTTAGTTAGATTTTCCAAATCAGAGTTTTCAGGTTGTGTTTTACTTTGTGTGGGTCTGGGGAGGATTTCAATCTTCTTTTTGGAAGAAGAACAAGTTTCAGTTTCGTTGCTAGAAGAGTCCTTAAGACTAAGTATGTCTTTTTCAATCTGGGTAGCCTCTTCGAAGGCTTCTAACAACGTGGCCTTTTTAGATCGTTTAACCCAAATAGCTATACTTTGATGTAGAGCTTTAGTGTAGTAAGCTATTACAAGACTCTCAGCGGGCATAAAATCTGTAGGGATTCGATTTTTAAGTGTTAAGAATCTTTGATTAAAATCTTTAACTTTTTCTTTTGGGTTCATTTTTAAGCTTGAAAGATCCATGACTAAGACTTCTGGAGGTTTACCATCTCCAAATTTTTCCAAAAAGCATGACTCAAACTTTTCCCAAGACAAGATGGTATGGGGCTATTGGGAAAAGTACCAAGTGGATGCATTACCCTCAAAAGTATAAGGGAACAACCTACAGACAACATCTTCATGTTCAACATTACGGAGTCTAATGGCTAACATAAACTTTTTGATATGATCTTCAGCTATCTGTTTTGAATCGGGATCAAACTTGGGAAGCCATTTCTCTAGGTGTTTAGGTAAAGGGTGCTGAGCTCCAGGTATAGCTACAACATCCTAGTCCAACCAGGGTCTAGCAGGGTTGTTCTGATTTTCCATTGGGGTAGTGGGTGTGGAAGGCTGAGAAGGTGAATTGCCTTCGTCAGTAGAGGAATCTCCTCCAGAAGAGGAAGGAGATGAGGGAGGTGGTGAAAGAGGTATCCCAGATCCTCCTGCAGCAGGATTTGAGTTTGGAACTTTAGGATTCACAGTGAGGTTAATATCACCTAATTGTTCTCTGATATGAGAGAAGTCTAAAGCTTGGCCCCATAGAAAGTTTGGTTGCCTAAGACGAGATAAGTCACTATGTGTTTTAATAAGAGATTGACGGATAATCTCTTGTGTGTCACCACCTGTAGGATTAGGGGTTGTTGGATCAACTGTGATTTGTGGATCGTTGGTTGAAGTAGTTGTTGTTTGAAGGGGAAAATTATCGTGTGAACAGCTTCTAGTCACTATAGGTGAGTGATTAGGGGGGGGAGGAGTCTTGCGACCGCCTAGTGCCATTAATTCAGTTCAGGCCCTCCTTCTAGCGCCATTTGTTGACGGGCGAAATTGACCGTTCGTCAACTGAGAGAGTGGAACCAGTCCGGGGTTGTCTAATAACCCAAGCCATTTGGAATGAACCACCCTGATGGGTTTAGCGGCTCCGTTAGCCGATCTAAGGTCCTAGGAAAACCAAAGATAAAACTAATCTAAACTAACTAATCTAACTAAAACTAAATAAAACAAACTAAACTAACTAACAATAAATAAAACAAACTATTACTAACACTAAAACAAACTAACTAATCTACTATTTACTAACTACTAACTATGATATAACTTATTCACAAAATGTACAATATTTTTGAATAAAACCTGGAAAACTCATTTGCTTTCTGTCCTAAGACAACGAAAGGTATTTTTTATTGATTTTATAATTTTATAAACAAGAAATAAAACTTACTGAAATTAAACAATCTAATATACTAATTCTACACATATATCTAACTAAACTTATATCTAAACTAAACAACTAATAAATATACTAAACAAACAAATGACAAACTGACCTGGAAACGCTCCAAATTTGTCCTGTGTATGATGACTTCGAAGCTGGTCGGAGGAAGGAAACTCACACTGGATGATCCAGAAGCTTCTCGTAAACGATAGGCTGCACTACTCTTTGAGTTGTTTACAGGACAAACAAGACACAAAAAATCATAACAATTATATGATTTATAAATCTTTGCAATAAGGGAAACCTGTTATGCAAAAACTTATACTTAATAATTCAACTTATGAAGAATAGAAATATGTCATTCACAAACTGAATCAAGTAACTGCTATGTTTTTTAAGTACTTGGAAGAAATCAGATATGGATTATATTGATTAAATTATATCATTTGCAAAAGACTAAGATAGCTAAAGTAGTCATTAGCCAAATGCAAATAGATACACTTAAACATGAAACAAAATATTGATATTATGAAAAGCTAAAGCTGTAACAGAACATCAATTCTGTCTCAGTCTGTATTAAAATTCCATATCCTTGTTCTCCCACGAATGAGGATGATATTATTACAAAAATAATAAGTATTTATAAGTTTCTCCACAGGGTAGAACCTCCCTGTGGCAGTTATCAAACTGTTTACATAATCTGGGAAGATATTCCCAAGATCAACTAAACTAGGAAACTAAAATGAAACCAAAATATTTCAAATATCCTCTAACTGCCCATCAAATCCAATGCAATTTCGAATTCACTTGTAATGGACCAAAAAATAACAAGTTAGAGAGATATTTTATTAGCAAAACAATAAAAATCTAATTCTACAGACTTAGCTACAGAATCATCTGATTCTGTAGCTAGTCTAAAATAATATACAGAATCGGAATTGAAATCAAATCAAATCTCTCAATGAGGTTTAATTCAATTGAAATCCAATAATTACTTGAGAACGAATCATAAAATGAAAGAATTATACCAACAGGATCCACATCATTTAACCAAGTACAGAGATAACAATACTCTGCTTCAATTATAGTCATGAGTTGGGTAAATGAAATCATATGTAACAGAATCGTAATCATTTCTCAATCAAATCGAGTCTATCAGTTATGAAATCGTTTTAATATTCAATTGAAAACGAAACAAATCACAAACACTTCGTTACCAATGTGAAACGAATAGGAGAAATAATCGAATCAAACAGGATTACGATAACTGTATAGCCAGCGATTTAGATAGTGAACGAAATCAAACCATAATTGACTCATAACGAAATCGTAACAAGATCAATCAAATAGATCTTGTTATCGATCGTTTATCATTGCACAGTGAGTAAACATGATTAATTTTCCTTTACCAAAATCATTCCAATCAAACGAATCACGACTGGGTTTGACCAATTCATTTTTACACATTTAAAATGAAACCAAAAAGCAATACAAACAAGCGAATTAATTGGCTGAGTGTAGCATATTTGTTGCGAATCATAATCTTTTATGTTTCGGGCGTAGTTGCACAGTTTTAATGAGACCATTGTTTTTATAGAAACAGAGTAGTTATTTCCAAATTTAAATTAGATAGAGTGGTATTCATGATTTGGAAAATCGTATGACAGAGCACATCGTAACAACTACACTCCCGAATTTGTCAAACACATCATACGAATCATACAAGATCAAATCCGAGGGTAATCGTATTCTAAATAAGGTATGGAACTTCCCGAATTATATTGGAAACGCACCATTAATTTGTTTCTTCACTCAGACAGGCTTAGCAAATGCAATCCAAATGAATAACCATAAAAATCTATGAGCAAATCATATATCAAATCGGAACTCTTTCTATTTTAATCAAAACAAAGTTATGTATAGGATGATCGTCGAATAATAGAGGCATTTGAATAAGTGATCAAACTGTTTAAAAACTGATTTAAAATCATTATAGCAAACTAGATTATTTACAAAACAAAGCGATTGTGAGAACCATACCTGTAGCGACGAGGCTGCTTAATTATGCCAGTTTAGAATTTACAACAGCCGTGGCTGATTCCACATTTTTAAACAGGATGGAGCCGGTCGTCTTTTGTTTCTTATTTGTTGCTTGTAGCTTGGCCTTTTGACTGGTCAGGATTGCAATCTGGTCTTCCCGTGACTGAATCTTTGACTGAAGTATTGGAACATCATTATAATATCGCTCTAACCATGAATTGCATTGATCGCAGGGTGACAGAGCAGGAGAGGGTTTGGGCAAATGACCGAGGGTTTCACAAGGCAACTTAATGCCTGGGTAGTTAGGGTCGTCCTTTAGGCAGGGGGGTAGGTTAGATACAAAATCATACGAGGGTTCAACACACAAACCTTGCGAATAGGGGTATTCGCTAGCCAAGAAACGCTCTACTTTTGAATCAGAGTCCTCACTCAACATGATAGGGTTTGGCTCGACAGGGGGTTTTGGCTTGTTCCTTGCCATCCGTGAAATCAAATGGGAATTATTTTTCCCTTTGGTGTTTGCGGTGAGGTTTGCCTTGGGCTTTTTGCTCATAGGCTTAACATTCTCAACACTCTTAGACACAGTGTGGGGTAAGTCGATAGGAGGGTTGGCTGAGGGTTTAGGTAGTAGGATATGGTAAGGGACTGGGGGTACAACCTTGACCTCGCCCACCATAGGTTTGTCAACCTGTGTAGGGTTTGGATCCTCGAAACCATTCCGAGCAATGAAATTGCTCCAACAATCCCCGTGTAGACTCAAATGACAGACAACGATAAGCTTAACAAGCCCATAATGAAAAAGGCTACTATAAGCCTGGTTTCTTTTGTACTTCTTTGACATTTTAAACAAGCTACGATGCAAATAATAGGGCATATTGAGAGAGTATCCCATAAAAACCATAAGAAAACGCAGGTGGTGGAGGAAGACCAGTTCGTATCGACCTTCGTAGGTCACGAACTGTTTGATTATCATCAATAAATCATGCCAACGTTGTTTGAGCATAGTTACGAGCATACCTCTATCACAGGAGGTGATTTTGCGTGACTGGAAGAGCAGTGTCCATGGGACCTCCTCGACTTTGCAATTCTTGGACCATCATTGTCCAGTGGCAGGTAAACCCGTAGTAAGAATGATAAACTATTCATCAATTTCCAATTGTATATCGCTAACCTTGGCTCGACAGCCATCGAAGGTCATGGCAAACTGTCAAGCCATGCAAAGGTTAAAACCCTCGAATATTTGTATAAAGGGAAGCCACCCATTTTCCTCGAGGTCACTGTGGGCATTGTCAAACATTAACAGAGCTTGGCAGCCATTGGGTTCAACTCGGATGACTGGTGCCATGAATCGAGCACATGGTAAGGGAAGGGTTTGAATTCACCAACACACATAGTAACAGAGCTACCTGAACCAAGAGCAATGAACGAGCAAAAAGGGGTAAGCATTAATGCATGCATGTGAAGGTGGTGGAGTCTGCCATGCATAATATTCATTACCCAAGTACAACTGCCAAACTTCATAGCTATTTACTCCATAATAATAGTTCAACCATTAAGCCATGTGTTTAACCAATCAAATGCAATGTGCATAACAATACGCACCAGCACTATGCCATAGTGTTGAAAACATTCGATTTATAGATCAAAACATGCGCCAATGTATATAATCGAAAGTGTAAACCAAGTGCCACACGAATTCATATAGTTGACTAGCCAAATTTATGAAAAGATAATCATAAGGATCATATCATATATATAAGAACAAAAATAAATCATACCCTTATGCATTTCATAGAATCAACGATTAGGCAAATCATAAAAAGTGTAAATCCATATGCTCAATAACTCTGAAACTCAATAAAATCAAGTTATGCAATCCATATAAAAATGTCCAATGAGCATAGTTTAAAATTCCTTTCAGCCACATAACGATAAACAAAAGGTAAGTGTAGTAGGGAATATCGATAAAAAGATCATGAAAGTTCAGATAATGATCGAAATGCGACTTCGAAAGGAAAAGTTTTCACGCTTACAGTCGTGAAAACTTAATGAAGACAAATTTGAAAATGTCGCAAAAAATGAAAATGTCGTCTATTTGAAAAATGCGATGAAAAACTTGATGTTCGCAAGATATAGGTGTAGGCAGCTTATAGGATCATAAAAAGAGTGATTTGGCTGCCAATAAGTTGTAATTGTACCTCCAAGTCTCTTATATACCAAGGAGACATTTTCATTTGGAATCATCTTGTATTTGGAAATTTATGTGGTGTATAAGGAGGTTTCCCCCTCGAAGAGGCTTATTATCTGAAATTCTATCTTTTGCAAGGTGCTGAGTACTTATTCCAAGGTTTTTCTATGTTATCTTGATATTTGGTTCTTAACATACCATAACTACATGGGAGGAATAAGGGTTGGTACTAGGATGGATAGCATCCATTGGTAGAAATTCCTGAACAATTTTACCAACTTCAAGTGTGGAGTAGTATCAGAGATAATATCACCTTCCTGTGGGTCTTCATTTTTCTTCGGTGCTTTTTTAGGTGCCATAGCTCTGCGTTTGACTTGAAAACCTGTCACAGAAAGTGGATGAATAATCTCAGCTTTAAAATGAAGATACAGGCATTCGAACGTTTACTTTGAATATATCATAAAAATAATGAGATTTGTACATCTGTCATGAAATTAAAGCTCTTAATGAAAAAGATATTTTCGAAGATATGCATTTAATGTCCGTACTTAGATGCTCTCGTCTTTTCAAATAAAACAAGAAACTTGCTTAATCGGAAAACAAAGCATTATTGAACACTTACAGAAAGATTACCTTTAAACCTATTTTAGAAAGAAGATTTATTAGTGTTAATTATAGATTAAATCTGAAAAAATGACTTTTCAGGGTTTCAACAATCTTGATGTCGAAAGGTATGTCATCGGAAAAGCCCGATCGCTAAAAATGCGAAATCAAAAAATCACGATATTTTATTTAACATTTAAACGTTTTAGTATGTTGATTAATCGAGATTTGATCCTTTCGGGATTTCGTTAATCGGGATTCTGAAAATCAGGATTCTGAAAATCAGGATTACTTGAAACCTGATGACATAAGACGTGCTCTCACGGAATTACGAATCCCAAAATCCCGAAATCGCGATGACCTGTTTCTTTTAAACATGACTTAACTTATCTTAATTAACTAAGTTAATCAAGATTAAGCCCAAAACAACATTAGTTTAATCTATCGGGATTTATGAATCGGAAATCGAGATTTCGGGAAACATGATGACAAGAAACGTGCTCTCATAGAACCGCGAATCGCGAAATCGCGATGCTTTTATGTTAGCTTTAAGCCTTTCTTAGAAGAGACTAAACTAAAACATTTTTTAATTAAGACTTAAATGTATCGGGAAATCGGGGATCGGGGTTTCGTAATTCAATTTGCATTAAACATTTGTTTGCAGAAAACCCCAAATCCCGATTTCTTTCACATTTAAATTTAAAAAATGCAAATTTTGAATTACAGCCCATTTTAAATAATTTTTCAAAGAGCATTAGAAAACTTATATTTTTGTAAACTTTTTCCTGTATTTATTCAAAAATAAATGATAAAAAGGCGTCACGAATTTAGAAATGTCGAAATTCTTATTTTAAGAAAGTCGAAACTCGAAAAACACAAAAATAAAAATCTAGGCTTTAAGGATGAAAAATTTAAACTTTGTTTCAACAGGTACTATGACATACAAATTGGAGTTGCTTGCATCCTCACGAGTACACCCAGTTTTCTATGTTTCATGCTTAAAGAAGGTTATAGGTGACAAGATCCTAGTTCAAACTATATTGCAAGAACTTGACAAGGATGGAAAAATCATATTGGAGCCTGAAGCCATCACTGACACAAGAATTTTCCAACTGAGGAATAGATCCGTTTCAGAGTATCTCATTAAGTGGAGGAAACTACCTGCTGAAGATTCCACTTGCGAATATGAGTCTTTTATACAAAAGCATCCATAATTACTCAAGCGTTGCGGACAACACTTGTCTAAAGGGGAGGGGCATGATAAGCCCTAAATAGTGGCACATTACCCCTTAATTGGGGCATGTTACATTAGTAATGTTATTTTATTTATGTCGGCTTGGGTGTTTTAGTTGTAATTGTACCTCCAAGTCTCTTATATACCAAGGAGACATTTTCATTTGGAATCATCTTGTATTTGGAAATTAATGTGGTGTATAAGGAGGTTGCCCCCTCGAAGAGGCTTATTATCTGAAATTCTATCTTTTGCAAGGTGCTGAGTACTTATTCCAAGGTTTTTCTATGTTATCTTGATATTTGGTTCTTAACATACCATAACTACATGGGAGGAATAAGGGTTGGTACTAGGATGGATAGCATCCATTGGTAGAAATTCTTGAACAATTTTACCAACTTCAATTTTTTGCGCAAAGGGGTGAAGATAAGGTCGAACATTGGGAGGAAAATTTCCAGGGACAATGGGAATTGAATGATCATGGGTGCAACGAGAAGGGGAAAGTCCATGGGTATTGTCAAAAATAGATTGGTGTTTGGAGAGGAGAAATTGTATGTTGTGATGAACAATAGGTGGGGGGGGGGGGGGGNGAATGGAATGGATTTGGGAAATAATGCTAGAATGGCCTTTTTTGTGTAGTTTTTCTATTAAGTGGGAACTAATGACCTCTAGGGAGCATGCCATGATGCCTTGGAACTGATATGTTGTCCATCTTGTTGGGATTTCATGGTTAATTCCTTAAAATCCATGGTGATAATCCATAGTGTGCATAACTATTCAATACTAATCATGATGTCGCAACCTCCCATGTCAATAAAAAACACAACATTTTATGTGGTAATGACCAATTTGTAGGTACACATTTTCACAATGCCCCCCACATTTCATGGAACTACCATTAGCAATCATGAATTGAAAATTGTTGACTACATGGATATAACACATGGTCTCTTGAGAAATGTCACAGGGGCTTCACCCTATTGACCAATATATTATCACGTTCATTCATAAAGGGGTTTTTTTAATTGTGAAAAATAAGGTCAATATATTGTAGGTAGTGGGGGGGATGTGGGGTCTCAAGGGGGTTATAGGTATTGGTGGGTATAAAAAGGGGTATCTAGTTAAAATAGCGGTTTCTTTTATTGGAAATATGTATTGGGAGGGGGATTGAACAAAAGGATTTTGACATGCATTTTTTAGTATCTAGCGAAATTAGGGGTATTCTTTAATATCCCATGAACCTAGGCGCTATGTCACAGGTTCACTTAGTGAAAACCCCATGAGCAATGTGGAAATGAATAAAATTATGGGTGGTGCCACTTTTGTCTAGGATAATGACTTTCCAATGCTTAATGTAACCAATTAACTTAAGGGGTTGTGGAGACAAGAGACAAGTGAGGGCATTCAACAAGATAAGTGGCTCAAGTTTGGGTGGTGTTGAGGGGTCCAAGATCCCTTTAACTCAATAGCAGGAACCAAACTCACTTTAGAGGCCCAATTAGACTCTGCAATGTTTGATGGTGGAATGTTTCTCCATATATTTCAATCTAGCTAATTTATTGATGCACTTTTACTTGGTGACTGACATGATATCTTCCTATGAAAGTTCCTCCTTCAGTTTAAATGTTCTCGTTTTTTTTGTCTTTTCTTTTATTAGATGAGTCTGATAAAATGTGATGTGCTGGTATGAACCAACTGGTAGACGAGATTCTTAACTATTGAAGAAGGTTGATCTTGGGATAACCCTCATGCTCAAGCATGCAGACAAAGATATTCACACCTATTACAAGCCTAGTACTAATACATTAACTTGCTGGTATTTCAACATTGACTGAGATACAATTATCGAAAGAAATATACGCATGTAATAAGATGATTGCAAGAAAAATAGTTTCCTTAGCTCCAACACCAATCACACATTAACACAACGATTTTCTTTCCATCATTAAGGACAAAAGAACTGTAAAAAATATTGAAACAGATAACTTATCAATAGATTCATAAACTCTTACTCATTAAAACATCGTTTACTCGACGACGAAGTTTTTTTAAATATTCAACGGTTGTACCTGCACATGGTAGCCAACAGAACCCTTGTGTTTCCCTATATAGAAATTTTGTAGTGGCTCATCGACCACACATACAACCATAAGTGTTTAATCAACGACGACAGTGGAGGGTGTGTCAGGTTTTTCCTTCCGGTGGAGGTGCAGAGGTATTACAAGCTTAGAGACTTAGAGGAGTGACTGAACACCGATTTCGTCATAAAATTCTATGATCACCACGACACCAGCCGCGTGATGGCCTCATGGTGGAGAGAAGATAAAAAGTACACCAATCAGACCTCCGGCTAGTACCAGATGACCAACTTAAGGGAGCAGTATATCTATCTAATGGTTCTCATCTGCCGGTTCTATGGGGAGAAAGACTGCTCCATATTTTTAGAGGCATGGATGCCTCTATATTACACAGTGTCCATTTCTGGGAGAGTTTTCATTTGGACAACCATCATTTCCAAGAAACTGAGCATCTCCATACAACAGGCTTAGATGCTAAAAGAAGGTGAGACTCCAACCTTCTACATCGATTCGTATTTATTGTATGTCACGTGAACCAGAAACGTATTTGTCGGCATGAACCTGAGCTGGCAAGTCTCAGAACTCCCAGTTCACGTAGATTTTAACATCTTATGGGAGAACAAGTACAAAAAATCCTACTCCCTTATCTACGATGAATTCATCGCATGTATCTACTTTATTCTTTTCAAGAAAGAATTCCCGAGATTATCAACTGCGGCCAAAAAGATGATATCAAAGGTCAGCCACTGGTATCTCAACAAGCGTGATACCTACATAAAGTGTTCGGGGCCACCGGAGCACCTCCTCTCTTTCCCGTGCATGTCCCTGACTGACTTGCAGTGGGGGAGATATGCTATCAGAACATCCTGTAAGGTTACAACGCCAGTCTAGTCAAGGACAAGAAAAGGGTGTTTATACCTTATGGATTTCATGTAGGCTTTTACCTAGTGAAAGACACCGCTCAAGCTAAGGAAGAAGGACCGATCCAAATGGAGTTTCGATTCCAGACCAACCGATTATGAAAAACTGACCCAAAGGGTTTGGTCTTGAAACATGCCTCGCAAGTGTAGTCCTATTGGCCATATGTGCATTAACAAGTTTGAAGATGAAGTCTTCACAGAAAATGCCCAGGATTGGGATGAAGTGGTGGCAAGGATGGCCGATCCTAAGATGACCAGGTTCAAAGCCATGAGCCTCGATGAATAGGAGAAAATCCTAGAACAATTGGCTCAAGGATCCCTCAGATCCAGAGAAGAAATGATAGCATCCGAAGCAACAGAAGACCCCTTGGTAGCCCCGGTGCGAGATAGAGTTCTCCCCATGACTCAAGAGGCGTGGGAGAGGGGGTTACTCATGATAGAAGAAGAAAAATAGATAATTGATCAACTACAATATGACCTAGACTTCATAAGGATGACAATGTTACCTGTTGACAACCCAGATGAAAGACATATAGGCCCAAGCGGCCCTAAACTGATAGACATCGATGAAATTGTTGGTTTAGATGATCCTAAATTCACAAAGCCACCGACTTGATCACTGATAGGTGTTTCAGCTTAGCTGGAGATAGTCAAGGTATCAGTGAGAGCAAGTGCACCAGACCCCCTCCATGAATTAATAAAAATATATGATGATGATGAGAGCCCGGAGGTATCCCTTGGGACCCCTGTACACATCGAAGAGGAAAAGGAGCCAGAGAATACATCTTCCCCAGTTCTCGATGCTCAAACTCAGGGGCTTCCACATAATGAACAAGAAGTCAAGAGTGTCTTAGACACTAAGCACCCCAATGCACAGGAGAGCCAAGCGGACAGTCTGGAGGATGAGCCAGAGTCGGGTGAACAAAAGGACGAAGCTCCACAACAGGAAATCCATGTTTCAACGACCAATGATCAAATAAGTACCAATGCTACCCCTGATGCCTCAATTTCAATTGGTAATCAAATTACCGATGAGCGACAAACATAATCCAAGACTTCAGAACAAAAGGAAGAAGTTCAAGACCCTATTCTTGAACAAATATATACCATCGGGAGCTTGGGACATATGCTTACATGGGGAGATCAGCGAATCCCCAAACCTGTGGATGAAGTAGTCGACATACATTCCATCTCTTATGATCAGAAAAATAAGGCTATCATCCAGAGAACCACCAAGAAGAGGAGGATCACTCTAGATCGTTCCATCCTCATCACCATAGAGGAAAATTTGATAAATACAGAGCATGCCAAAACATCTGAACTTATCGGCGTAGGGATGGAAATCTCAAATGCCACCCTGGACAGAGAAAAAATAGATGAAGAGGAATTGGTTGCTGCCCTGAAAGAGTTAGAACATCTGCACCATTTGGAAAATTATTACCAGGATACCACATAGGTCGCGGTGTTCCTAAGGGGTGAAGTCTAGAAGACCTACAACAAATTTAGAAATGAATGACACCTATTCACTGCAAGGATAGCCAAGCTTTAGGAAGACACCCTCATGGCACTTGCGACATGCAAAATATGGAGAGGTGGTATGAGAAAGCACAACAATCCGTGGAGATGGTCGACTATATCAGTGCAGTCCAACAGGGCTGAGATATAGAAGAACACAACATTCGGGTGTTAAAATAAAGCAGCCTTGATCGCATAAAGAAATTGACCGAGTATTGGGGAAAATTGGCTCTGGAACCTCATCGGGAAATCCAAGGAAAATGGGCCAAGTGAGAGAAAAGTTGGATCAAGATCAACCAAGTAATGAAAGACATCGGCCTCCCTGAGTTTGGCACACCCGAGGACTTTGTCGACTTGCACGACATAGTCAAAATTCACACCGAACAAGACTCATCATGGGCCAAGGAAATAAATAAGGTTACAGATATGGAGCCAAGTTAGGTGCGACAGTTCACGAAGCACCCAACCAAAGCTCAGGCTATGTTACAACAGTTAAGTGTCAGATTATTCAAATATCAGGCACAACCAATAGAGATAAGAGAGATTTACTCAGGCCCAATGGAACAACATAGGTTTCCGTATGCTAACATGTGCGAGGATCTTTTTATCCAGTGGTCGAAGTACGAGAAGAGCCATCCGCTCAAATGAAACCATTAGATGACATGTGAAGATTGAAAGAAGAAAATGACATGTGGCGAGTCTAGTTTTACTTAGCCACACTTTAATTGTTATTTTTAGTTAATTTTATGTTATAAATAAGAGGATCGACCGATTAGTTAGAGGTCAATGATTGTTGCAAAGAGCCTTTTTTTGGTTTTGTTAAGAACTATTTCAGAGCTGCCTTTAATTGAGATGTCCTTTTGGGACCAGAGACAAGTTTGTGTTTTCTTCAAATGCATGTATGATTGGATGTGGAGAAGAATTATTTCTTATTTCGTCTCACGAATGGATGCGGTAACGAGTAAGAGCTACTAAATCTATTGATAAGTTATTTGATGCAATGTTTTACAGTTCTTTTCGTTAATGATGAAGATAAATTGTTGTGTTATTATGTGATTGATGATTAGAGTTAAGTGAATTAGTTTACTTGCCATCATTTATTACATGCATGTTTTCTTCTAATAAATTGTATCTCAGTCAGTAATTGGAATACTCGCACGGTTAAAGTATTAGTACTAGGCCTGTGGTAGATGATCACTGTCTACATGCTAGAGTAAAGGGTTACCCCAAGCTCAACCTCTTCTCCAGTAGTTAAGTTTGTTCCCACTTTGTCACTTAGTTGGTTTATACCAACTTTATCTTATATTATTTCTACCTAAGAGAAAATAAAAAAAGAGAAGTTCTGAACCAAAGGAGAAAAACCTTCACAAGAAAAACGTACAACCCATCGATTATTTTGGCTAGATTGCAAGATCTAGAGAACCATTCCACTATTAAATGTTGCAGAGTCTAATTGGGTCTCAGTGGCAGGTTTGGTTCCTGTTGTTGAGTTAAAGGGATATAGGACCCCTCAACAAAATTGGCGCTAGAAGGAGGACATGAAGAATGAATGGCTGACATGATATTTGACATCATATTTCAAACAACCTGTAGATTCAAAACAACCCGCATGCATGGCTAGTTATTCCCAAGATAGCCCACACACACTAAGTACTCCTGAAATGAGTAACTCACCCCAGCCTAAGGAAGAACACTTGTTCCCTAATATACCTTAAACTCTTCCTCACAAGGAATTGAATCTATTCAGAAGAATCACCGGAGCTTACACCCGACAGATCAGTGCATTGCCCTTAGCTCTGTTACTTCCTCGAAGAAAAGAAATAAGCAGACTAGTGGTCTAGTCCCCCAACTAGGTGTTTGTACACACATTAGAAGACTTGATAGATTTCACCCTTACCGAAATAGAACATCCTCTTAATCTAATCCCCGAAACACCAGTCGACAATTTCTCTGAGCTGAACGATTTTTTGGAAGAAGAAGGATTTAATTCAGAATGCTCAGGTTCAGGATCTGAAGACATGGAAGATTATTTGGCCATCTCTGGGTGAGTACATAACCTTCCCCGACATCCAGAGAAGTTACTCCTTAAATTTGACCCCGAAACCTCAGGATTGCCTGAAGATCATATTAAAAAGTTCATACTAGCTATCAGATTGATGAATTTCCAACATGAAGACGTATTATGCATGATTTTCCCCTATACCTTTGATAACTCAACCTCCACGTGGTATTTTAACTTACCTGTAGGGTCCTGTTATCACTCCAAGAAACTCTCCTAGGATGTAATTCAGAGATGCCTGGTAACTTAATCTTTTTGGAAACTATTTTCTAAATAATAGGTGTGGGCTTGGATCAAGATGAATATCTTAACCTCTGGATTGTATTCTCAAGACAGTCTTAACTATATTCATGCAACACAAGGCCTTCAAGAGCTATTGTTAGATAGGTTTGTATAACAAATGGATAAGAAAACTAATCAATTAACCAAAACATACATAAAACCATATATATGATGGGTCAACAAACTAGCCAAAGATGCCTGTGATTCTTTCTTAACAATCAAAAGTAAGATGAAAGTTACCATAGGATCATTAAACAAAGACAAAAGAACTAATTCCACTCATAAGCATAGACAAAGATGAAAGAAGGTATGACAGTAACAAATGAAAGAAGCTTGCAGGCTGATATATTAAAGAAAGTGTCTTTCATACAAAACAATAGCATATAGAACTCAAAATTGAACCCTTAGTTCATCTTCTACCTTTAGCTTTATAGCTTTACAATATAGTTTTGAGATCCTAAAAGCATGGATCAGATATGCTAAAGATAGAAAGTCAAAATTTAGTTTGAAAAAGATAAGGAATGATCCTCAACACGAGGTCAATCCCACATTTCATGGTCTCATATCTTGTAGAGTCCTTGTGCAGTGCAGAATAGCCTTCCAAGGATGAGTGATGACTCTTCTAAGAGATACAATTCGAATTTGTTGAGGTGTGCAAAAACCCTGATTTTCTGCCTTTGAAAAAGGCACCAAAAATGATTGAAACACCTCTTCTTTCCCTTATCCATCAAAAATAGCTATTGGATCTGACTTGATAATTCAACAAATATCCATTCGAAGAGGTTTCAAATCATTCCAACTCAAAAAATCTTGATTTGGGCAAAAATTCGGTCATTCTGGCAGTGACAGGCTTTCGGTGGTTAACATAAAAGACTTCTAGGTGGATTAACTACCGAAAGCTCTGCTTTCAGTGGTTAATGAACATTTGTCCTGTTCTCCTAAACCACCAAAAAAATTACTTTGTCAAAACTTCAAAATTTGCAAAAATGATTACCTTGATGCTTTGTTGAGTGTTCAAGGTCTTTTGGATGATGCAACTCTTTTTCGTGTAGATTTATGAACTTCAACCTACTGTGTGGAAGACTGTGGTATATCTACCATGGTTGTAGCTAAGTTGGCTAGAGTTTCCAAACCTATTTTCTCCTATGTTGGCAATTGAGAATCTTTTAATTTCAGCCTCAGAATTCTAAGCTGTCTGTATAGCTTCATGTTCTCCCTTATCTTCTTGTCTTTGATCTTATGATGCTTTTCTTTGAGGCTTTGGTTCATGTTGAAAAGTTTTTCATTTATTTCAGTCAAGTCTATATTTTCCTTTTTAATAACTCTTTCTAGGACTTCCATTTCATAGACTTGTTGCAGGAGTTTATTGATTTTCCGTGCCTTAGATGCTTTAGGCTTGCTTGAAGAAGCTTTTGCCAATGGTGGACTGTGTGCCTCTGGGGAAGTTGGTGAGGGCAAGTTGGTACTATCTTTTACAACTTTTCCAGCTTGTTCATCACCTTATGTCTCTGCTAACTCCTGTTCTGGCTTTGAGTCACTATATGGTAAGTTTAAAGGGTTACTTCCTTCAGCAAGGACCTTGGTCTGTTCACCCTCAAACTGTAACTTTCTTTTGGTTCTTTTTCTTTTAACAGAGAATGATTCTATCGGATCCCTTGGTGGTGAGATGCCCTTCCATTTTCTATGACTACTTTTAGAAGTAATGGTTTTCTTAGTGGCAACTTTTTTACCCTTCTCCTCCTATTGCCAATCAGTCTAGAATTCATTCCAGAAGAAGAAGTAGCTCCAATCTACCTGCCTTTTATTCAATGACTCTTTGACAATGAGAGTAATGAGTCCTTGATGATACAATCTACTTGCCACCTTAGTGGGCTTTTCCTTGACCTGCCTAGCCATTTTCGTGAGGGTTTTGTGCAAGTAAAACAATAAATTGATGGGAGATCTCCCTGTGAAGTGATTTAAAAGTTTGAAGTGGTATAACATGAATCTTTTGTATCTACCTTCATAGGTGATATAAACAAATATTACCTTCAGGAGAGATTGCCACTTAGGTTCCAGATAAGACATTGGTATGTCTTTTTTCCATGTAAGATGTTTGTGCAGAGGCTGTAGGTAGGATCTAAATTCAATGTTTGAAGGTACAATTGATTTGAACCAACAATCTCCTATTCTGGGAAGACCAGTGAACTTAGCTATGGCTGCCTCATCAACCACAAACTACTCCTTTCCCACTGTTGTTGTTCTTCCATCATACGAGCTAGCAAAGGTTTCAAAGACCTGTTGGTGAAAATCTGCCAGTTTTTCACAATACGTATAGACTCTAGTTTTCTTGAAGAACCCGGCCACCTCAGGGTAAGCCTCAAGGTACCAAACTCCATCGAATTCAGCCCTTAGAACTATCCCTTCTTTCGGCATTTAGTAAATGCTGACCTGTACCTATGATTTAGGAGAAAACCTCGTGCCAGAGAAACAAAGACTCTATGATTTTGGGTGATAGGGAGTATGATTTAGAGAAAAAAAAATGGGATAGGGTGACTCAGAGTTCTGATCACAAGGCTCAATCACTAACCGAATTTAGGCAATAGAATGACTGAATACACACCAAAAATTTCAAGTTTCGGTGAGATGTACAATTAAATTGAAACAATATGAGATTTAAACTACCTAATGACTCTACCTGGCTTGATTGGTATGACAATTTGCTTGATAACGATATGCTAAACTCGAACTGCACTCGGCCATCACCACAAAAAATGGGATTATGGTCTCTGGATATGCGTTTTCTTGATGAAATCATAGGCTCAAGACTGCCACAATGACTCCCGGATTCGAATTACTAATAAATGGAGATCAAATCAGATATTAATCGGGGTCATAATGGATCTGTGTCCTCGTGACTGGAGATAGTGAGGGGCTACGTGACTAATCTTTTCTATTAGTCAAAAAACCTGCATGAGTTTATGTGTCTTTGCCGAGCCTTAATTTTGAAATGACAAATGCAGTTAAAAGGACAACATGGTATCAATATTCGGATAGATACAACAAGAACATGCATAGCTTACCACCTCGATGGACTTTCGGCGGTTATATCTTCATGATTGCGCCAATTGACAACTGGCTCATGCGAAAGCATGGGCTTTTCATTTTTCCCATTGAAATCTTTTTGGTAGTTAACTAAGCTTTTACTTTTCCTTCTTAACTACTGAGAATGAAGGCTTTCGGTGGTTAATGAGTGCGTTTCAGGCTCGCCTAAACCATCGAAACCTGAGATTCTGTCTTTTGCTTGACCAAACCAAATCAAAAGTTCTTTCTGAGTTTATTGATAGAAAATAGACTCTCTAACCTACCTACAAAAATTTAGAAATAAATTTTGGACCATAATCTATCACCTAGAAAGAAAAATCTCCACCAATTTATTTGAGGAGATAACAGGTCCATAACTAGTTCGACAAAGTTTCAAAATTATTTTCTAGATAAATTTGCAGAAGAAACCACTACAGGAGATTTGATGGCTGAATTGTTCACTGCCACCATGAGTTCAAAGGAGAAGGTTAAAGATTTTAATGAAAGATTCATGACTGTCTTAAACAAATTCCAACCCGAAGCTAAACCTACTCAGGAGTTGCAAATCAAAGTTTATGCTAATGCTCTCCCAACTTCTATTTCCATGTTTGTGAAATGGGCTGCCAAACCAACTGTTGGAGCCGCCCTTGTTTTGTTTTTACCCTTCACAATTTTCATTTTTTGATACTTGAAATCTAAAGATGGTCTTTTGATTTTTTCCCCTGAGACTTTGAAAACTTTGCAACCTTATTACGTAAGCAGCGATCCTTTTCTACTCTCGAAACAAATCCACTTTTGTAAGAATGTCTCTCTCTTTGTTTTACTTCGGGATCTCACAAGTCAGATACTATAACCCATGAATTCACACGTCCTGAGTCACGAAACGGAAAATTCGTTTTAAATTTTCACTAAAGACAGTTTCGCGCCTCGGCGTTCGCCACTTGGCACTATCGGGGTTTTGCGCCTCGGCGTTCGCCAAGTTCAAATTTTCTTTTTCCGCTCCGAGAGCCGAGAACATGAGGTTCTTTCAGGCTAACCCTAGTCAAGGATTAAAGGCAAAAAGGATAACCATGGTTAAAAACTGTTCTCGGCGTTTCGCCACTTGGCACTATCTTTTCGAAAGTTACGGCGTCTAAAACCCTGACTCACAAAGTCGCGATGTAATTATAGCATGATTAATTAATAGCCTAATCTAAGATTTTCTTCCCCTTAATTGATTCTTAATTATCGCCATCTCGCGGTTTCGAGACTCGGCATACTAATCTCCCAGAAACTTGTCTTTGAAGTTTCGAGTTGCGATATGGTGAATAAATTGATTATAAAATTAATGATGCTCCAAATCGCGATTACTGTTAATTAAGCCAAAATCGGTCCTCGCGATCTCGCGAGTTGGGGACTCAAAATGTTAAAAGAAAATACACGAAGTAGCGAACGACGAGGAATTGATTAACGTTGGTAAGATTTGATAATTTAAGATAAGGTAAGATATATCCCGCGCCCCAAGGCCTGCACGTTTCCAGAGGTAGCCTTTTTCTCTCCATACTTCGACTGACTGTCAAACCGCCAGAAATTTATGACATTTATGGAGAAGTAGGGTAAATCCACACATATAAGATCGGATTTTACGCAATTAATTTGTTTCTAATTACGATTTGACAGGATTATTTTGAAAAGTACCGAATTTTCAAATATATACAAGAGTTTCATTTTATTTTAACAAAATCTTTTTCATAAGCACGCAGAGCTCGTCCTTTCTGAGTGAACTAATTTCTGCATGTATACGAAGTTCTATCGCAGAAGGGCGAAAACGCAAGCTTCAGCTATGGATCCACGAAAAGTAGCAAAGGCGAATGTCGAGTTCGCAAGACAAGGTGCGGATAATGTCTCCGACACTTCACCCCGGAGTGTTGACTCAGTCCCTAGCTGGTCGTTTGCTTCAGACATTCTGCAATCGGAGTTGGTGAATTACTCAGACTTAGACGACAATGAAAAGGATGACCTGAACACCAAATACAAGATAATTTTTCAATCTGGAATGCATAGGGTAGCAACCAGACCACGGTTGCTCCCATATTATGATATGATCTGATGGGCATTGGATCACATAGACCTACCCACTAGCACTGTCATGAACGACCAGCGGGTGACGGTCGAGACTTTTATGCCGGAGCATATCCAAACTATGTATAGGCTCTCGATGACATATGAATACATGTATCATGATGAATTCCTGGAAGAGTTCAAAGAGAAGGAGAGCACACAATATGATAAAACCATGCTCGGTTTGATAAAGGATTGGGTTTCGCGTTCCGCAAAATTTAGAGCAAATGACCAGGGCATTTATTCAATCGCTTCACTGGAGCCACAGTATAAGTATGTGGCCATGATGACGTGCCTATTATTTGGGAGAGAGGACACATCGCATTTCTTCATTGCGTGGGTGCCTCTCATGTTCTGGGTTGCAGAAGGTTGCTCGTTTAATTGGGCAAAGATACTCTCGAACAGTTTGGCCAACCAGGTCACAGAGTATCGGGACCATAAGGCAAGTGGGAGACCATCCTCATTTTTCATGTCTGCATATATTATGGATGCAATATGTTCCATGACACCATTCCCCTTGATGAGTTGGGCTTGGAATCCAGCCCAAGAAAAACCCGTACATGTGTATCATGACAAACTGTGGGAAAATAAAGCGGACAAATTCATATACGAAATTTTCAACTGGGTAATGGTGCCCCTGCATACTGCCATTTTTTGTCACCGACCACCTCGTATCTCGGACAACATTGCTGTGAATCTGAGTGGTATAGCGGACTGGTACGTGGAGACAGAGTTCTCCTACTTCAGAGTGTTCGGGGCTGCCGTTCCCCCGCTTGCACTACCATTGTTCATCCCCGACAAGTTGGCTTGTCGCGAGGTCGCCCGACAAACAGTGATTGGCGGGGTGAGTAAAGAACTCACAGGATCTTCAAAGAAGGTGTGGCCGTCTTTTCCCATTTGGCTGAATTCTTATTCTTTATTGGATTTCAGGCATGCCAAAGCCAAGGTTGCAGCCCTGGAAGACCTGAATTTGGTCTCCATTGAGTATAAAAAACATGATCCTCAGAGAGTTGTGAGCAACCATTTAGCTAATTATGGGCTAAAGAGGTTTGAACATGAGATTTCACCCCTGGATGACATTTTCTGAGGGGCGAGTTCTTAGGAGGAAGTGCTAGCTCGAATCCGATCCTTAGCACCCAAAGACACAGCCTCTGTATTGAAATTTCAGGAACACAGACGAAGTTGTCTTCCCGCTGTGTTGCGAGGAGGGAGTCTGGGTGTGTCCGAGACGGAACCAAAGAATACTGAATGCCCTAAAGACACAACTCTTGACTCGAAAAAATGTCAGGATGAGGGGAAACAAACAAAGAAGCCCGAAGCAGAGGCACAGACTCCAGACCCGTCAAAGAAACAGAATCTGAAAACTGAGACAAAGACCCCTGAACCTCCGAAGAAGCAGGACCCGGTCGACACCCCAAGAAAAGCAGCGAAACAAATCGGGGAACCCATCACTTATGTCACCCCCTTGCAGTTGATGCAAGGAAATATAGAAGAAGGATGGATTTTCAATGAGGAACTGACGCCCATAAGAGTAGAGGAACTTCCTCCGAACGAGTTTTTCTTTGATAAAAAGAGAAAAGTGGTAGTAAAGAGGGAATTCTACCAGGAGGGAGAGTCGACCACTGAGAAATACAAAGTCATGATCGACAGAAAGAATAAAAAGAACGAGCAATTAGCCACTGAGATCGCAAAGACGCTAGGAGTGTATGCATTGGCGAATCAAGTTTCGGTCGGGCTTTTAAAGAACCAACTCAATAGGAAAAATCACCTAATCAAGACTCTCGAGGCCAGATTGGCTTCGGCCACAGAAAATGCTCAAGGCTAGGTGAGCACAGAGATAGAACTGGTCCGACTAGCTGATAAAGATGAGATAGAGGTGCTTACAACCAAGCTCGAATAAGCACATCTAGTGGTTCAAGACGATCGGATACAGGCGGGCCAACAAAGAACTATGAATGTAGAGCTGCAGGCTCAGGTAGACGTCACTGAAAGCAGGATGATCGACATCGAGGGGTTTAAATCCTGAGCAATCAAGATTTGGAATAGGATCTCTTCTGCACAATAGAATTTGCTCGCCAAAGTGGGAGCGATCTGAGAGAATTGTCTGTTGATGAATCAGGTTTCCAAGAACCTGACTATCAAAGAGAGGGATGCTGAAGCAGCTCGAGTCACCTTCCAGGAGGCAGTGATAGCCACGAACAATAGAATTTCGGCAGGTGCTCCCGGACTCACCATCCCAGAACAAACCAAAGGTAATATTATGTTGAAGGATTGGAAGCACAACATTGCCCTGGGCAAGGAACAAGCCCAAAAGTTAACCAATTCATTAGAAGAAGCCTTCAATTCTATAGATGGCGAGTTGTTGGGTATGGATAGTGGAGGCAACGCAGAAACATTGATGCAGATGAATGTGCAACAGATCTTTCTTTATCTGAGAGAAAAGGATGAGAGAGATTCGGCCGATATCTCTCAGATAGATATGGTGGACATGGCCCGAGTTGATAAGCACTTGATCCAGCCCAGCGCGCAACTAAGTGCCCTTGACATCATCGATGCACAAATGGGGGACAAGCTGCAGCAGTTAGCCCGAGAATGTTACTTCACCGAGGCCAGCTGTCAAGCGGAACCTTCACGGCTCATGTCTCAGCTTGTAGAAAGATGTATCGCCTGCACTGAGTCTGCACGAAGACGAGCACCTGGCAGTAAGTAAAGACAGAATAGGGGAGATGGAGCGATTTCTCTCTCCTCTGTCAGAACTGAAATTTTTGTGACTATTGAGATTCTACCTGCTTTGCAGAAATTGTATAAATATACCCTAGAGAGAAATACACGGGGCTGGACCCTTTTTGAGTTATTTGTAATAGAGTTTTTACATTGAGAGTTAATACAAGCAGATCTGGAGATTCTCAATTCCGTCACTTCTGTATCACAAGTTTGCTTCCTTGTATCTCATTTTTACATTTCAATTCATATTCATAATTGATGTTCTTCGTTGTAATTTAGTATGAACACTACTATAACAAATGATTTTGGGTTTTCTGTAATTGTTTATTGCCTTTCCTCTACACCAACTATCAGCTGTGTAAGACCAATCTGCATTTTTGGAATTCTACATATATTCTTTGTTACATTGGTCATTTTCTTACATATTTTCCTCTCCCGTTTATGTCGTGAGTTTTCCACTGGTTGGAACTTTACTTTGTAAACGGCTCAATGTTTTTCTCCCATCTCACCCCTTTTATAAAGATATGATACAGTTATGGGAACGAGCCTTAGATTTGCATCTATATGTCACTTCTGCAACTATAAGTTCTCTTTTATAAGATCAAACTGAGACAACACTTAATCTTTCCTAAAGTCTTTTATATCTTTATTGTTCCCCCATGGCACTCCCTATACCAACTCAACCTAACATCGAACCCGGATTATTGAACCAAACACACATCGCCCTAAACCTTTTCAACACTATCCTTAAAACAACAACTAACCGGGTCGAACTTGAACAATCATGGGCAGCCCTTGAACGAGACATAAATATTCAGGAATAGTTCGAAGCCAGACAACCCCAACGAAGAAATCTCCCTTAGTTTCTTTCTCCGAAGGTTGACTCCCTCCCTGATCCATATCCTAAACAATTTCGGATGCCTTGACACTGTACTTTTGAGCCTTAAGTACAGACTCAGGAACAACATCTTACTAGCGCCATTGCTGGGGACCGAAGTTACGAAATATTTTGCCCTAGGAAAATGACATTTTGTTTTTCATTGAAAGTGTTATTCTTTGAGAGTGAACAAAGAGTACACACCCCTTAAGGCTTTTTATCTTTCACTTGGTGACTCCACGAAGAAATAAACTGGCATTCAGTCGAAGGAATACCGCACAAAACCCGGATGGTGAGCAGATTACGCCCGTTACCGATCCCGAAAAAATTCTAAAGGCAAGAGGCTCTTTCAAGCCTACCGTTGTTGTTTACCAACTTGCAATCCCATCACCAAAGGCCAAGAGTCCTTCATAACCCTCAACCTCGTTCAGTCCTTGCTTTGACGCTAAACATTCAATGCCAATCTACTATGAAATTAGGAGTGAGATTCATCCAACTGTCCCTTTAGTACGGAGAGGAGAGGGCCCTCTTGAAGGTTCGTCGGCTTTGAAAATACCATCTTATCTTCAGTTGAATTTCCTGACTTCTCCAAATCCTGAAGAGTGTGTTACACACTCGTTTCCCACACCCATCAATTTTCTCGATTCCATCTCTTGCAAGTCTGAGGAACCAACTCCTTGCGTTCCTTATCCTTCCTCATCAGAGTCTCCTCTGAGCGAAGAAAATAAAAATTCCCTGTTATTTTTTGAAAACCCCCTTTATAACTTTCCACAAACAATGATGGCAGCCATCGGAGGAGGAGGTGGATGGTTTATAGGAGGAGGAGGAGGGTTTGGAGGAGGAGGGGGAGGTGTCCCTCTAGGAGGAGGTGGAGGAGGAGTCCCTCTAGGAGGAGGTGGAGGTCACGGGCCTCCCCCCCCTCCCAGAGTTTTTGCGAAAGTCGCAGCCCGATATGCCCCTTTGGTATTGCCCGTCCCCCTACATGATCTTCCAGAAAACTATATAAAGAATTTACCGAAATTCAACCGGGAGGGATATCTGACCGCTACTGAACATATTAATTTTTTTGACCAATTCGTAGATCTCTGCAGTGCCGAGCACGAAGATGTATATTCGAGACTTCTTGTCCAAAATTTTGAAGGTCAGGTCCGAACTTGGTTTTAGAGCCTACCCGCAGCTTCTATCCCATCATATGATGCTTTGGAAGATGCTTTCCTCAGACAATGGGGCGAGCGAAAATACCATCTCTATTATCTAATCAAATTCAGGTCTTTGAAGAAAAAGAACTTAGAAATAGTCATGGAATTCATTATGAGATTCACCAAACTGTACAATAAAATCCTAGCTGAAGTCAAACCATCTCAACCCGCGGCCAAAGTGACCTTCTTCGGAGCTTTCGAGCCAGATTTCACACTACTTTTGCGAGAGCGAAGGGGAGCCAACTTAAACCGTATGCAGGATGATGCAGTAGAAATAGAATCTAATATGATGGCTTCGAGTAAACTTAAGGCTAGAATAGAGGCTGGAAACAGAGAGACCAAATGCTTTAGAGAACAAGCTAGCCCTTCAGGGTCCAATAGATCCTCAGACAATAGGGTGGACGATATGGCTAGAGTGATTAAAGAGTTGTCAAATAAAATAGCCCGAATGGAACTCGAACAGGCCAAGGATGACTCTTATCCCAAAAAATATTTCAAGAGAAATCAAAACCCTCCTAATCAACAAAGACAAATAAAAAAGGAAGATCAGAAAATACAAGCTCCCTTGAAGAATGAAAATTTTATAGGAGCTAACGATTTTCAAGACTACGAAGATTCAAATAATGACGTCACGAACTTCGGTGATGACTGTAGTCAACCTTATCTGACTCGTGAAGACTATGAAAAATCTTTAAACATGCCACAATCATTAGAGAGTGAAGAGGGTGATCACACTGAGATTTGTGAATCCCAGTCAGAAACTGAGATAATGATGGTTGATTTTCAACCAAAATACAACCTGAGATCTAGGAATAAGCTCGCCTCCACAACTCAACCCAAGAGAATCCTTCAAAGGGGCCAAACTTATGAGCCTCCTTCGGACGAAACCCCATTACCCAACAACAAAAATAGAAGAGTAAGCACTCAAGAGCCCGAGGTGGAAAGAGTTGAAGCTCAAACACAAGAGACTGAACCCGTAAATGAAGCTACATCTTCAACTAAGATCATCAATGATAAAGCTGTCCAGACAAATAGGTCGGAAGGGAAGAATTTGGAAGTCCCAACCAGAGAAACAGATAAGGTGAGCGGGGCTTTCAGTTTTGAAAATGAGTTAAACAAAATTAAGATACCAATCCCTTTGGTGGAACTAGCAAAAAATCCTGTTTATCACAAACAAATTACCAAAATGATAGGTGTCTCCGAACTAGAAAGCCACTCTGATGTTATAAACTTGGAAGATGATATACCTAACATTACCTTTGGTCCCCATTTTGAAGGGTCCAAAGACAACATCGCTCCCTTTTATATTACTCTGAATGTACATGATCAGTTGCTGCATAATTGTATGTTGGACTCCGGGGCTTCCCATAATGTTATGCCCAAGATTACGATGGAGAAGATGGGTCTCCAGATTACAAGACCTTATGGAAATCTGTACTCTTTTGATTCGAGAAAGGTTAAATGTATGGGGATGATAAAAGATCTGGTAGTTACCCTGGCACAGGTCCCAGTCAAGAGTATCCTAATGGATGTGGTTATCGCAGATATTCCCCCTAAGTATGGCATGCTATTATCTAGGTCACGGGAAGCCAAGTTGGGAGGTTCTCTACAGTCGTACATGACTTATGCCACCATCCCTGTGTTCGGTGGACAGTTCACTCGGTTGTACAGAGAAACAAGATTAGCATATACGGTCAGTGACCCTCAAAACCCAAATAACTTCCCTATTTACGTTGCAAACCAAGATCTGGGAAATTGCATATTGTCTTTTGATGATGGTCTGGATGATTGTACAGAGGAAATCGATACAAAGCAGGAGGAGTTAAACCTCATGACAAAGGATCTGTGTAGTACTGGTCTCTAGAAAATGTATTTTGATGATGGTTCGTCTTCTGAAGGGGCAGGTACTGGAGTGCGTTTTGTGGCACCTGAAGGTAAGTTCATTGTTCCTTTCCCTTATCGTTTGCAGTGGGACATAGATTACACTAATAACGTATGTGAATATGAAGCATTGTTATTAGGATTAGAGGCGGCCAAAAAGCTAAATATAAAAAACTTGGAGGTATATGGTGATGCAGAATTAATAGTCAGACAAGTGAACCGACAATACATGGCCAGGCATCCCAGACTAAGAGCATATAGAAATTCTGCTTGGGATCTCATGGAATTTTTTTTCTCATCCGTAAGTATCCATTTTATCCCTCGCGCAGAGAATCTACATGCCGATGCATTGGAAAAGGCAGCTTCAACCTTCTCTCCCCCTACGACCGTTAAACTAAAGTATCACATTGAAATTCGATACAAACCCTCCATACCAGACAATATCTGACACTGGTAAGTCTTTGAAGATGACGAACAAATTAAGAAGTTCCTTACAGTAGTAGGCGAATTCGCCGAAACTCATGCTAACCAAGAAAATCAAAATGACTCAACATGGATCATGCAAGAAGGGGAAGACCCTGAAACCTTCCGAGAAAAAAATGCAGATCATCGTATGTTGGTCCTTAAGAGCAACCAAATCCCCAAAGGATTGATTCCTTTGGAAAGACTTTTTTATCAGAACGATGTACCTGTAAAGTCCACTTTGCAGCCCCAACCAGAAGAATTGGAGGACTGTAATTTAAGAACCGAAAAAGAAACCCGGATGGTAAAGATATCAAAATTCCTCCCTCCCAAAGCGAAAGATAAGTATAAAAATTTACTCAGACAATATAAAGATGTTTTCGCCTAGTCTTATGATGAACTGAAAATGTATGACACTTTCATTATTGATCAAAAAATACCTTTGAAGCCTGGGGTCAAACCGTTTAGGCAAAAGCTTAGGCAAATTAACCCCATTCTATTACCCATGATAGAAAAGGAAGTTAAAAAACTCTTGGACGCAAAAATTATTGTACCTTTGAGATACTCAGACTGGGTAGCTAACCTAGTCCCAGTCAAGAAAAAGAAGGGGGAAATCAGACTGTGTGTGGATTTCCGAAACTTAAACAAATCGTCTCTCAAAGATAACTACCCGCTAACCAAGATGGACCATGTTTTAGAAAAGGTTGTTGGAGCTAATCGAATGTCTATGATAGATGGTTTCTCTGGTTATAATCAGATCGCTATGAATGAACAAGACAAGGAGAAAACTGCTTTCACCATGCCCTGGGGTACTTTCATGTATGATAAAATGCCTTTTGATTTGATGAATGCAGGGGCCACTTTCCAGCGAGCTATGGACATCGCCTTCGTGGGCGAAAAGGACAAGTTCGTAGTTATTTACCTCGACGATCTGACGGTTTTCTCTAAAATGGATGAAGAACATCTGATGCATCTAAAATAGACTTTCAAAAAGTGTCGCAGGTTTGGCCTATCCCTGAACCCAAAGAAATCACATTTCGCTATGCGAGAAGGTAAGCTTCTGGGCCATGTCGTATGTAAGGAAGGAATCAGGATTGATCCTAAGAGGATTGAAGTGATAGATACTATCACTATCCCAAGAAATATAAAAGAAATTCAATCATTCTTAGGAAAGATAAATTTTCTACGAAGGTTCATTCCCAATTTCGCTGACATTGTCAAATTGATTACAGGAATGTTGAAGAAGGACAACGGGGTAAACTGGACCACCAAGGCCAGGGCATCATTCGCACATATTAAAAAAGTTATAAGCGAGGCACCTGTGTTAGCAAGTCTGGATTATCTGAAAGATTTTCTCATCTTCTCTTTTGCTTATGAACATACCATCGCCGCAGTACTCTTGTAGAAGAATGAAGAGGGGTTCAAACAGTCGATAGCGTTTTTTAGCAAAATCCTCAGAGATGCAGAACTGAAATATGACATAATAGAAAAACAGGCATACGCAATGGTAAAAGCATTGAAAGCCTTTAGAACCTATGTGCTACATTAAAAAATAATAGCGTATGTGCCTACTAGTTCTGTAAAAGACATATTGGTACAGCCGGACAGTGATGGAAAAAGAGGGCGATGGCTCGCTAAAATACAAGAATTCGATCTAGAAGTCAAGCTGACTAAATTGATAAAGGGGCAGGGTCTGGCCAAACTCTTGGCTGAGTCGAATCTTAGAGCTCTTGATATTAATTGCCTCCAAGAAGAAGATGGAGACACACACCTACACGAGCCGGATGATCAAACAGATCCAAGTAAGGTCGAGGAAAAGTTCAGATCGTCGGACTGGTATAAAGACATAGTGTTCTACTTGTTAAACCTAAAATTCCCAGATGGACTATCACCAGCCAAATGTAGAACTTTAAAACTCCATGCTGTAAAATATTGCATCGCCGAAAATCAACTATACTGGAAGGACCCACTCGGGTTCCTGCTAGTCTGTTTGGTTGAGTCGGAAACTCCACGGGTTATAGAGGAATTTCATGAAGGAGTCTGTGGAGGACACCATGCATGGAGAGCCACAGCCTACACGATCTTGAGGGCCAGATACTATTGGCCGAAACTATTTTCAGACGTCAATGCCAAAGTGCGTGCGTGCAACCCGTGTCAAATATTCACTGGTAAACAGAAACTCCCTGCACTCCCACTCGTTCCAGTCAAATATGAAGCTCCATTTCAACAATGGGGTCTAGACTTCATAGGGGAAATTAATCCTCATTCCAGTTCTCAGCATAAGTGGATCTTGACAGCTACAGATTATTTTACTAAGTGGGTGGAATCCATTCCAACCAAAAGGGCAACAGACTCGGTGGTGATCGATTTCTTGGAAAACAATATCTTGTCAAGATTCGGATGTCCCCAAAAGACAGTTACCAATAATGCCCAGGCCTTCAAATCTATGGCTATGATCAGCTTCTGTGAGAAGTATAATATCGTTCTTGGCCATTCTACTGCATATTACCCCCAGGGAAACGGATTGGCTGAATCATCTAACAAAAGCCTGGTGAACATAATCAAGAAAGTACTGGATGGAAATAAAAGGTCTTGGCATGTGCACTTGAAATACGCATTATGGGAAAACCGCATCAGCACTAAAAGGTCTATCGGCATTTTGTCGTTTCAAATGGTCTATGGGATAGAAGCGGTACTACCTATAAACCTAGCGTTGCCAGTGATGAAGCTATGGTAGGATCAAAACGAAGAACCCAATCATGTAACTAGGAGAATTAACTAGTTGATCGAGGTTCAACAACACAGAGTTGAAGTCGATGAAAAAATGCAGAAGTACCAGGATGAGATGAAAGCATTGTTCGATCTCAAGGCAAAATACAGGAATTTCATTCCAGGCGATTTAGTACTAAGATGGGATGCGAGAAAGGAGGAAGTCGTGAAGCATGGTAAATTTTACCACCTCTGGTATAGACCATTCAGGGTCTCGGCTCCAGAAGGAAAAAATTCCTTTCTGCTGGAAAACATCGATGGTGAAGTCCTCAGCGCCCCTGTCAACGGGCGATATCTGAAACATTACATGACATAATAGCTACCAATATATATATATATATATATAATAAAGTAAATTTTGTGTACATACATGCATTTTTATTACCCTTTGGACTTTTTGTTTTCTTCTGTTCATAATTTTTAGACATATTTCGGATAAAGTTCGTGTTTTCTTTTTATAGGATTCAGCTGCTTGCAAAGCTAGTAGGAAGACTAATTCACAAGGCGGTGTCAAGAATAAATCGGCACGAAACAGGTGATATCTAAAAGTAGCTTCATAATGCACAAAGAAAGTGAAAACAAAAGGTAAAGGTGAGCTTTCTCAATACACATGTTAGGAAAGACTGTTAAAGAAAACCAAGGTCACGTCATTCAAACTACAATATCAGCTAAAGTGTTAGATAACAGGATTATTGCTTGGCTTGGTAACCTTTGATTTAATTTGGTTTGAATGATACACTAAAACTAAGAAAAGTCAGTCAAAAGTAACCGTCCCCAAAAACATCTACAAGAGCCAGTCTCGAATTGTTTGAACAATAAATCGTTGCCCTATATCCCACTTGTTTTCGGGTCTAAATCTTGACAAGCTGCCATCTTTTCATTTCATTACGAAAGAATAAAAGTTTTTGTTTTAGCCTCCTGAGTCTCAAAACAAATTTTGAAAAGAAAGCGGGTCTCGACAACTACTTGATCCCCTGCTAAGCGAAGGAACGTTTGAAGCGATCCTAACTTTCCTAGATTTTTCAACAGCATCGGAAGAATCAAAAGCTTGCTCAAATGGGATGCCCCTTAAAAATTATTTTCCTTATCTCCCTAGGAATGAAGGTGTTGTGACGGTCAAGGGAAGATTGGCACCGAGTAATCAAAGTAAGTTGACAGACCTCTGATACAAAATATTTCATGGATATCAGCCCTGATATAAACTGATTGCCCCCATCTTCGCGCTCAAAAATAAATTATAAGACAGGTGGTGAAAGGAAATTCAGAAATGATTGCCCCCACCTAGTCCAAGAAGATGATGAAAGGAAATTAAGAAATGATTGCCCTCATCTTAGCATTTAAATGCATAAATAATTTCCGAAGTGGTGAAAGGAAATTCAGTAAAAGGGGCCAGATAACTTCACCGGGGTACTGAATAGGCTCGCTGACAGTGAAGCAATGTCTGAGATATCTGTAAGGCTGTTATACGTGAATATCACTCTACTCTGGTAACTAATACTTTCTAAAATTCTGATCCACATCCCAAATTCAGATGGGACTTCCCGATTAAAAAATATATAATCTCATTCTTTTGATGCAAGACGAGAGCCACAAGATATGTTGAGTCTCCTAGGGTCATTTTGACTGTCTTAAAACATACCCGAAGTTAGTAGTGGGAAAGGGAAAATTGTGAAAGGGACTACAGTTGCGTTTGGAAAGAGTATCTGATTTTGAAAAAACTTCTCAAGGTAAAAAATGAAGTCTTTTCCCCCCTTTGATCCTTTTTCCTTGGAATTTTTCCGCATGTTTGAGCTTTTGACTCCATTTACCCAATATTGGCACATGGTCTACTGTTCTTCCTGCCTCACAGGAAGGCGGGATCCCTAGTTGGAGCCTATGTTGGAGCTGCCCTTGTTTTGTTTTTACCCTTCACAATTTTCATTTTTTGATACTTGAAATCTAAAGATGGTCTTTTGATTTTTTCCCCCGAGACTTTGAAAACTCTGCAACCTTATTACGTAAGTAGCAATGCTTTTCTACTCTCGAAACAAATCCACTTTCGTAAGAATGTCGCTCTCTTTGTTTTACCTCGGGATCTCGCGAGTTGGATACTATAACCCATGAATTCACACGTCCCAAGTCACAAAACGGCGAAGTGGTTTTAAATTTTCACTCAAGACAGTAACCAGGGTAAAATATTTTAACTCAGTGATTAGACGTCGTCGGGGTTTCACGCCTCGGCGTTCGCCAAGTTTGAATTTTTATTTTTTTAGCTCCGAGAGCCGAGAAAACGAGGTTCTTTCGAGCTAACCCTGGTCAAGGATTAAAGGAAAAAAGGATAACCATGGTTAAAATCTGTTCTTGGCGTTTCGCCACTCGACACTATCTTTTCGAAAGTTACGGCGTCTAAAACCACGACTCACGAAGTTGCGACGTAATTATAGCATGATTAATTAATCGCCTAATCTAAGATTTTCTTCCCCTTAATTGAGTCTTAATTATCGCCATCTCGCGGTTTCGCGACTTGACATACTAATCTCCCAGAAACTTGTCTTCGAAGTTCCGAGTTGCGATATAGCGAATAAATTGATTATAAAATTAATGATGCTCCAAATCGCGATTACTGTTAATTAAGCCAAAATCGATCCATGCGATCTCGCGAGTTGGGGACTCAAAATGTTAAAAGAAAATACACGAAGTAGAAAACGGCGAGGAATTGATTAACGTTGGTAATATTTGATAATTTAAGATAAGGCAAGATATATCCCGCGCCCCGCGGCCTGCACGTTTCCAGAGGTAGCCTTTTGCTCTCCATACTTCGACTAACTATCAAACCGCCAGAAATTTATGACATTTATGGAGAAGTAGGGTAAATCCATGCATATAAGATCGGATTTTACATAATTAATTTGTTTCTAATTACGATTTGACAGGCTTATTTTGAAAAGTACCGAATTTTCAAATATATACAAGAGTTTCATTTTATTTTAACAAAAGATTTTTCATAAGCACGCAGAGCTCGTCATTTTCGAGTGAACTAATTTCTGCATGTATACGCAGTTCTATCACAGAAGGGAGAAAATGAAAGCTTTATCTATGGATCCATGGAAAGTAGCAAAGTTGAATGTCGAGGTCACAGGACAAGGTGCGGATAATGTCTCCGACACTTCACCCCGGAGTGTCGACTCGGTCCCTAGCTGGTCGTTTGTTTTAGACATTCCGCAATCGGAGTTGGTGAATTACTCAGACTCAGACGAAAATGAAAAGGATGACCTAAACACCAAATACAAGATAGTTGTTCAATCCGGAATGCACAGGGTAGCAACCAAACCATGGTTGCTCCCATATTATGATATGATCTTATGGGCATTGGATCACATAGAACTACCCACCAAAACTATCATGAACGACCAGTGGGTCACGGTCGGGACTTTTAGGCTGGAGCATATCCAAACCATGTATAGGATCCCGACGACATCTGAATACACGTATGGTGCTGAATTCCTGGAAGAGTTCAAAGAGAAGGAGTGCACACAATATGATAAAACCATGCCTGGTTTGATAAAGGATTGGGTTTCGCGTTCTGCAAAATTCAGAGCAAATGACCAGGGCGTTTATTCAATCGCTTCACTGGAGCCACAGTATAAGTATGTGGCTTTGATGACGTGCCAATTATTTGGGAGAGAGGACACATCGCATTTCTTCATTGCGTGGGTGCCTCTCATGTTCCGGGTCGCAGAAGGTTGCTCGTTTAAATGGGCAAAGATACTCTCGGACAGTTTGGCCAACCGGGTCACAGAGTATCGGGAGCAGAAGGAAAGTGGGAGACCGTCCTCATTTTTCATGTTTGCATATATTATGGATGCGATATGTTCCATGACACTATTCCCCTTGATGAGATGGGCTTGGAATCTAGCCCAAGAAAAACCCGTACATGTGTATCACGACAAACTGTGGGAAAATAAAGAGGACAAATTCATATACGGAATTTTCAACTGGGTAATGGTGCCCCTGCATACCGCCATTTTTGGTCACCCACCACCTCATATCTCGGACAACATTGCTACGAATCTGAGTGGTATAGTGGACTGGTACGTGGAGGTAGAGTTCTCCTACTTCAGAGTGTTTGGGGCTGTCGTTCCCCCGCTTGAACTACCATTGTTCATCCTCGACAAGATGGCTTGTCGCGAGGTCACCCAACAAACAGTGATTGGCGGGGTGAGTAAATAACTCAAAGGATCTTCAAAGAGGGTGTGGCCATCTTTTCCCATTTGGCTGAATTCTTATTCTTTATGGGATTTCGGGCATGCCAAAGCCGAGGCTGCAGCCATGGAAGACCTGAATTTGGTCTCCATTGAGTATAAAAAACATGATCCTTAGAGAGTTGTGAGAAACCATTTAGCTAATTGTCGGCTAAAGAGGTTTGAACATGATATTTCACCCCTGGATGACATTTTCTGAGGGGAGAGGCCTTATGAGGAAGTGCTAGCTCAAATCCGATCCTTAGCACCCGAAGACACAACCTCTGTATTGAAATTTCAGGAACAAAGACGAAGTTGTCTTCCTGCTGTGTTGCGAGGAGGGAGTTCGGGCCTGTCTGAGATGGAACCGAAGGATACTGAAGGCCCTAAAGATGCAACTCCTGACTTGGAAAAATGCCAGGATGAGGGGAAACAAACAAAGAAGCCCGAAGCAGAGGCACAGACTCCAGACCCGCTAAAGAAACAAAATCCAGAAACTGAGACAAAGACCCCTGAACCTCCAAAGAAGAAGGACCCAGTCGACACCCCAGGAAAAGCAGCGAAACAAATCGGGGAACCCATCACTTCTGTCACCCCCTTGCAGTCGACGCAAGGAAATATATAAGAAGGATGGATTTTCAATGAGGAACTGAGGCCCATAAGAGCAGAGGAACTTCCTCCGAACGAGTTTTTCTTTGGAGAAAAGTGGTAGTAAAGAGGGAATTCTACGAGGAGGGAGAGTCGACCGCTAAGAAATACAAAGTCATGATCGACAGAAAGACTAAAAAGAACGAGTAATTCGCCACTGAGATCGCAGGGATGCTAGGAGCGTACGCATCGGCGAATCAAGTTTTGGTCGGGCTTTTAAAGAACCAACTCAATAGGAAAAATCGCCTGATCAAGACTCTCGAGGCCAGATTGGCTTCGTCCATAGAAAATGCTCAAGGCCAGGTGAGCACAGAGATAGAACTGGACCGACTGGCTGATAAAAATGAGATAGAGGTGCTTAAAACCAAGCTCGAACAAGCACATCTAGTGGTCTAAGACGGTCGGATACAGGCGGGCCAACAAAGAACTATGATTGCAGAGATGCAGGCTCAGGTAGAGGTCACCGAAAGTAGGATGATCGACGTTAAGGGGTTTAAATCCCGAGCGATCGAGATTCAGAATAGGATCACTTCTGCACAACAGAATTTGCTCGCCAAAGTGGGAGCGATTGGAGAGAATTGTCTGTTGATGAATCAGGTTTCCGAGAACCTGACTGTCAGAGAGAGGGATGCTGAAGTGGCTCAGGTCACCTTCTAGGAGGTGGTGATAGTCATGAACAACAGAATTTTCACATGTGCTCCCGAACTTGCCATCCCAGAACAAACCAGAGGTAATATTCTGTTGAAGGATTGGGAGCACAACATTGCCCTAGGCAAGGAACAAGCCCAAAAGTTAACCAATTCATTAGAAGAAGCCTTGAATTATATATATGGTGAGTTGTTAGGTATGGACAGTGGAGGCGATGCAGAAACATTGATGAAGATGAATGTGGAACAGATCTCGCTTGATCTGAGAGAAAAGGATGAGAGAGATTCGGCCGATATCTCTCAGATAGATATGGTGGACATGGCCCGAGTTGATAAGAACTTGATCCAACCCAGTGTGCAACTAAGTGCCCTTGACATCATTGATGCACAAATGGGGGACAAGCTGCAGCAGTTAGCCTGAGAATGTTACTTTGCCGAGGCCAGCTGTCAAGCAGAACCTTCACGGCTCATATCTCATCTTGTAGAAAGATGTATCGCCTGCATCGAGTTTGTAGGAAGACGAGCACCTGGCACTAAGTAAAGACAGAACAAGGGAGATGGAGCGATTGCTCTCTCCTCTGTCATAACTGAAATTTTTGTGACTATTGAGATTCTACCTGCTTTGCAGAAATTGTATAAATATACCCCAGAGAGAAATACACGGGGCTGGACCCTTTTTGAGTTATTTGTAATAGAGTTTTTACATTGAGATTTAATACAAGAAGATCTGGAGATTCTCAATTCCGTCACTTCTGTATCACAATTTTGCTTCCTTGTATCTCATTTTTACATTTCAATTCATATTCATAATTGATGTGCTTCGTTGTAATTTAGTACGACCACTACTATAATGAATGATTTTGGGTTTTCTGTAATTGTTTATTGCCTTTCCTCTACACCAACTATCAGTTGTGTAAGACCAATCTGTAGTTTTTGGAATTCTACATATATTCTTTGTTACATTGGTTATTTTCTTACATATTTTCCTCTCCTGTTTATGTCGTGAGTTTTTCACTGGTTGGAACTTTACTTTGTAAATGGCTCAATGTTTTTCTCCCATCTCACCCCTTTTATAAAGATATGATACAGTTACAGGAATGAGCCTTAGATTTGCATCTATATGTCACTTTTGCAACTGTAAGTTCTCTTTTATAAGATCAAACTGAGACAACACTTAATCTTTCCTAAAGTCTTTTATATCTTTATTGTTCCCCCATGATAGTCCCTATACCAACTCAACCTAAAATTGAACCCGGATTATTGAACCAAACACACATCGCCCTAAACCTTTTAAACACTATCCTTAAAACAACAACTAACCGGGTCGAACTTGAACAATCATGGGCAGCCATTGAATGAGACATAAATATTCAGGAACATTTCGAAGCCAGACAACCCCAACGAAGAAATCTCCCTTAGTTTCTTTCTCCGAAGGTTGACTCCCTCCCTGCTCCATATCCTAAACACTTTCGGATGCCTTGACACTGTACTTTTGAGCCTTAAGTACAGACTCAGGAACAACACCAACCTTAGCTGAGAATTTCGAAGAAGCAAAAACGATAGAGTTTGAAATGAAGGGATGTAAATAAGGTTAGGCCTCATTAGTTAAGATGGAAGTTCAACCTCCTCCCAGGAGGGGACTCCTATTGACTAGACCCCCAGGTAAACAAACAGAACAAGGTCCTGAAAAGGGAAGCAGAGATATAGAAGACTTACAACACATGGTTATGAAGTTATCAAACGAAATCATAGATATGAAGAGAAATGCAGGAGAGGGAAACCAAGTCCAAATTCCCTATAAACCTTTTTTCAAAAGGAATCCACCATTCAAAACCATTGAACCTCCCCCGACCAACTTAAACATCAATATGGGAGATGTAGAATCCAACTCTTTCTGTACTTATCATCAAGAGAATCACTCTGAAAGAGACTACCCACAATGGGTGCATGCCATTAATTTGTTGGCCAACCAGTTTCTAGATGAGGTTTCCCTAACCAAACAACCAAGTGGTTCAGTTATGAATGTTGTTGATCAGGAAGAAATTGACCCATCAAAAGAAATGACCATGCTGATATGGGACCCTGACCTACTTATGCCCTCTGATGACTTATATGAAGTTCCAGAACCACTCGCAGAGGTCTTAGTTGTGCAAACGCAAAGTAGGGGTCAACCTGTCTCAAATGATCTTGATACCGCCCAAACTTCTAAGGGAAAACCAATTCTCGATCACCTGAAAGAACCTTTTTCTCCTTGAAGAAACCCTATAAACATCCATACACGAGAATCACCCAAGCTAGACTACAACATAGTATAATACTTGAAGAAGTTGAAGGAAAATATATCGGTCATGGACATGTGTAGAATCCCTAAGCAAAAATACTTTCTGATACAAGCATTGAAATCAGTAGAAAATCCTACAACAAGCACTGACCAAAAAAGAAATCTAACTCCCACAGATGCAAGAGATAAACCAACTGTGAACTCTTGCTCTAAAGACAAGAAGGGAAAACCTTTTGTCCGACCTTTCCTTTGGACATTTGAAGTCTTCAACAAAAACCTCCATAATTGTCTGGTTGACTCATGAGCATCTTCTAATGTTATTCCTTTGTCTATTTGCAAAACATTAAATACCATTCCTCTCAAAAGAAATAAACATGTAATACAATTAGACAGAACCCAGGTTAAGGTTATGGGAGAACTCAAAGATGTGATGATCAAAATGGTGACACACCTTAATTTTGTGCAAGTAATTGACATTATCATAGTAGATATCCCTGAAGCTTATGGATTGTTATTAAGCTGAGATTGGTCTGAGAAGTTAAAAAGATACTTTAGTACAAACTGGGTGCACCTTTGGATACCATTAAAGGGACACTTGAATATGATCAAGATCGATAGAGAAAGATATCTAAAACATACTGTTACCAACCTAGAAACCCTCAATGAACCCTCATCGACAGATTTCCCTGTGCTAGGAGATTATTCCCATGACTCTGACTGCAGGAATTTCCCTCCTTTTTCATCTGATGTTCCCCTTACTCAAAACTCCAAAATGAATTTTCAAGATAAATCTCTGACGATGATAGAGGAAACCCTCTTCTATCAAGAACCTGTGTTAGAAATCACAGAACAAACAAAAGAAAAAGAGGAAGGTGACAATAAAAGGGAAGCTGACAGGTTCTTCCCACAAGTCTAGACCTTATATTTTGATGGATCTAAATCACAAGAAGGGTCAGGGGAAGGGTGCAACCTCATTGATCCGAAGGGTAAGTGAAATTTCCTATCATGTAGACTAGAATTTGAATGGACGAATAACACCGCTACATATGAAGCTCTAGTACAGGGGCTAAAGAAATCCATAGACATGAACATCAAAGAATTGAATGTTTTCAGAGACTTTGAAATCATCCTTAGACAAGTGATGAACATTATACATTGCAACTCCCCACACCTGAGGAATTACCAACATGAAGTGCACAAGCTAATAGAACATTTTGAAGCCTTCAACACTACATCGATCCCCAAAGAAAAAAATATTCTTGTTGATCCTCTAGCTACCGATGCTTCGATTCTATCACCTCTAGAAGATTATGAAGCCTCCCGGTTCACTGTGGAGCTACTTTACAAACCGTCCGTGCCCAACAATATTTCTAATTGGAAAGTCTTTGAAGGAGATGAACATATCATAAAATGTTTGACAAATTAGGATAATTTTAAAGACTTGGCTATTGACGATGAAGTACTCCAGGAGCAATCAACAGAAGCCGATCCTCAGATACATCAACCGACTGACAAACCAAGGGCTCACATGATACCAAAGGGGATAGCCAATTTAGAAATCCTTTTTGACTTAAGGGATATATTTAAAGGGTCAAAGAACACAAAGACAGGGAGTACCTATCCCATGCACGAAACTATAAATCTAGGAACCCTGGAAAACCCTAATAATATAAATCTCGGCAAGACAATATCTAAAGCGGAAAGGAAGGATTATCTCAAACTTTTTAGAAAATATCAATATGTCTTCACATGGTCCTACCATGATCTAAAAATTTATGATACCTGTATCATTCAACACACTATCCCATTGAAACCTAAAGTGAAACCCTTCAAACAGAAGCTTCAGAAGTATCACCCATCCCTGAAACCTCTCATGTGTAAAGAGTTGAAGAAACTTTTGGATGCCAAAATTATCTTCCAGGTTAGACATTCCGTGTGGGTATAAAATTTGGTTCCTGTGAGGAAAAAGTCGGGAGAAATCTGCCTATGCGTAGATTTCAAAAACCTAAACAGAGCTTCAGAAAAGGATAACTACCCAGTCCCATCAATGGAGCAACTCTTACAGACCATGTCTAGTTCTAAGATTTTCTCTCTACTGGATGGTTTCTCAGGTTACAACCAACTTCTAGTTTCAGAGGAAGATCGTTTGAAAACTACCTTCTAAACCAAGTGGGGAACCTTCACTTACCAACACATGCCCTTTGGGCTAATCAACGCAGGGCAACCTTCCAAAGGACAATGGATGTAGCGTTTCAAGGACTGATTAACATATGTGTAGTATTCTATTTGGATGATGTAACTGTGTATTCACAGAACATAGAGGAACACATCCAACACTTAACCCAGATTTTCGAAAGATGTATAAAATACAGTATATCTTTAAACCCTAAAAAAACTATATTTGGTGTTGAGGAGGGAAAGCTATTAGGTCATATTATATCCCAAGCAAGAATTCGCATAGACCCAGAATGAGTCCAGGCTATAAATCAGCTCCCATTGCCTCATAACAAAAAGGCAATGCAATCCTTCTTTGGGAAAATCAATTTTGTGAGAAAATTCACCCCTGATTTCGCCGAGACTATCAAACCATTACAAAAAATGATCCACAAAGATGTTGAATTTAAGTGGGATGATGAAAGAAAGAATGCTTCAAGGAATATTAAGACTGTGATATCACAGGCTCAAGTGTTGTGAAGCCCCGATTTTAGTAGAGACTTCTTCCTCTATACTTTCACCTCCAACCAATCGTTAGCTGCAATATTGACTCAGAATGATGATGATAACAACGAGGCTCTAGTGTCATTCATGAGTACTAACCTCCAAGGAGCTGAACTAAATTACCCTTCCAATTACAAGCAGGCTTATGTGATTTACAAATAGGTAAAACACTTCAGATCTTACATCCTCAAAAACCATACCAAAGTAATCGTGCCTCACCCCGTAGTCTGATCCCTATTTAATCAGCAAGAGATGGGGGAAAAAAGAGGAAATTGGATGGAAGTAGTCCAAGAGTACGATCTAGATATAAAACCTGCTAAACTGGTTAAGGGTCAAGGATTGTGAAAACTGGGAGCTGAAGCCCAGGACCAAATAAATGAAGACCCTGGATGGGAGAATGAATTAGCATTGTGGTGTGGTGAAGCTTCATACATTTCCCCAGGGAAAGAGTCTTGGTATAAGAAGCTAGCTTATCTCCTACATCATGGAACTTTCCTAGTGTTAGGACCCTATAATGTACCTTTTTGCTCATACTTTTTGCTATCATTACATCCTTTTCCCACTCATATTTAAGCTTACATTATCACCTTAACCTATTTCTCCAAAGATATATAACGTTTCTTCTCTTTGCTATATGTCTAATTTGTTTTACATGTAATTTTACATTACTCTAATACTTAGCCATTAATCAGAAATGTATAGTTGTTGAAACAGTTTGAACTGCAATTAATAAACTGTTGCTACTTGAAGACCACGTTGTTGAAACAGTCAACAGTACGCAAATCCCGTTGCTGAAACAGTCTATGATTTGTGATGCTGAAACAACATTTCACATACAGCAGTAACAAGAAGGAGATGTTACACTAGCCACAATAGTAGTACCTTAATCCAACATCATTACAACCATCGCTGCTGCTTGAGACCACGTTGCTGAAACAGTCAAACAGGACGCAAATCCCGTTGCTAAAACAGTCGGTGATTTGCGATGCTGAAATAGTATTTTACAAACAACAGTAAAAATAAAAGATAAATAAAGAAGTTGTTACACCAGCCACAACAACTGTACCTCAAGCCAACACCATTCCAACTACTGTAACGACATTTTGCTACAGGAGATCAGAATATCCTATTCCAGCATAGAAGATTAGATCAGACTAAGAATAGGATTTGTATGTACACATGTAATTTTATGCTTAATTGTATTAAGATGATTCTCCTCTTTAAATAGGGGATAAATCAACATTAGAAGAGAGATTATGAAAGGATTAGCTAGAAGAAAATTATAGAGAAGGAGCCTGTTCACTGGGGATATTGTAACTTGCTGTTACAGGTATGAAATAACTGAGAGGGGGGGGTGAATCAGTTATTTTAAATTATTAACCATTTCTCTCATTTTTAACTTCGAATCATTAATCTTAGTGGCAGTAAGTCTTTACTGTGAAAACCAGTGTTGTAAACATAAAGCATATATCATAAAGAACAGCAATCACACACACAGCATTCATTCACAAT